>JALLAU010001022.1:0-11484 GCA_036939495.1 Thalassiosira hispida
GGTGTATTCTACCCTGGTATAACTTTTCTAAGGCTGGGTTCGGAATTTTCTTCATCACCGTCCCGTGCATCAGTTACTGAATCTGAAAGATTGTCATGGACGCTTGTGTAAGCTATCGTACTTATACCAGTTTTCGCAAGAGCACAAGAGAGATCATGATCGCCAGAGAATGGTATCGTACACAAAAGCATTTTAGACACATGAAATATCTACCGCAGACTCACTCTATCAATAGCAGATTGCGATGTTTTGAAAGGAGGGCGCGATATATCAATATATCGAGAGATGTTTGGTATCTATCTCGCGAGGCTAGCATGGATTTCCAGTATTTTGCTGGTGTTTCGTTACCTCCGCCTTTGTCGTTCTTATTGCGGCTGCCTTGGTGTTGATGTTGAGGTTGAGGTTGTTGTAGATGTGATTGAAATAGTACTCCTGTGCCAGAGTTAGATGTCGCCATAGTTGCACCTGCGCTGGAACCATGGTGTTGATGCAATCATTGCACACATCTTGATTGACGGCCTGACAGGTCCTCTGGAGGTTGGCTCGGAGCCATCACATCTGATTGCATTAATGAAATCCTGTCATTTGTCGGCAGCTGCAAAGACTTCGTTGCTCTTATCCAATTGTTGAATAAATACCGTTATTTTTACAGATAAATAAGGCGCACTTGAGTTTATTGTTTCAGAGACACTACAATCTCATAGTCTGAGCTGCCGATGAACTCATGAAGCACTCTTACAACAATTCGATTTTGATCTTGTCCTCCGTTGGCCTCGGCAGTATTCCAATCGAAATCCATACGAATGTGCTTCTTCCAGCTTTTTCCCTTCATAAAATCAGGGACATTGAATGATGATTGGTTCAATAAATATCCACCTTTGAGAGTGCCAAGTACAAGTGTAACCCCCAAGCCTCCATTCTTGCCCTGGTTTCCCTTTCTCGTGTGCATTCTCCTGAAACCATTAAGCTCAATATTGTAGTCAAATGCAAGAGATCCTGTGTGTCGACTAGATCCCTTCTTTACTTCCTTTTCAACCTTGAAATTTCCAAATTTAACGGAAGGCGTGCTTGGTGTGGAGGGGGGCTTGGCACCAGTACTAAGAATACGACGCACCAACGGAAAGCACGAGAACATCTCAAAGTTCCCAGCACTTTCCTTATCGTCAAGTGCGATAAACTGCATAGCAGCTAGCAAACGAGGGATTTGTTCAACGACACTACGCATATCGTTAATGTAATCACTGATTGGCAGTTTCCCCTTGAAAACGTGGGCTTGCAGCAGTAAGAAACATTTTGTGTGTGGGCTAGCCATGATGTCAAGAATGTTCTTTCCTGGGTGATTTTGCTTGCCTGCCCACCACGAGACCTTGCTCAAGTCATACCCCCAAGGAAGAGATTTGCTAAGTTCAAGATTGAGCTCTTCTTCGGTGTGTCTCACTGGCAACTCATTGAATTCATGGGTGGCAGATAGCTCAAATAAAATCTTTGCGATCGCAAAGGTGAACATGGCATGCTCCTGAGTAAATTTGTGGATGCTCTCCACCCTTTTCGAAGACTCCGCACTGCCAAGAAGAAATTCCTGCCTTGGCAAATTTGAGCCACGCTTAAGCTCTTGAGCATGCTGTGCTAGCACTTTCCTGAGCCCTCTCGACCCCTGCATCATCTGTTTGGGGGTTTGATGGTTTATGTAGAAGTTGCTTGCAGCTCGGCCCAAAGGAGTGGCCACAAGGAGAGAATCGGATCCCTCAGTCTTGTCTATGCGGACACAGCCGTGGCTTTGTAGCTTCTCAGTTGTTTCTTGCACCACTTCTAGGAAAAAAGCATCTAAATCATCGTCGTCTGGAGATTTGGCACCATAGTATGATGGGTTCAGCTTAACGCGTCGAGCATAGAAGGTCCATTTGAGGTAACCAATCGCATCACTAAGTGAGTTGATTGTGCCAATAGAAACCTCTGCATTGATGGTTTCGCACATACGATCACCAAGACAAGATTCCACAGGGAATGGGTCGTACAAAAATTTCTTGAGAAAGGTCTTCTTTGACTCCTCACACCTACAAGAGTCGAAGAAAGAGAACGAGATGAAAAATTAACCAAGATAAAGAGCAGATCAGAATAGACGTATAATGGCATCAGCGTCTCCAACTCACATGATAACAGCTACACCTTCCTTGTCAAATTGAGGACGGCCTGCACGCCCCATCATCTGTAGAACATCCGTCACAGGATAGTCAACATATCTTGATTGCTTTCCATCAAAATACTCGGTACCCTTAACGATGACTAAATGGGCAGGAAGGTTTACGCCCCATGCAAGAGTAGCTGTTGCAACGAGGACTTGGATGTGACCCTCAAGATAGAGTCTTTCCACAGCTTCCCGGTCACGAGATGTCAAACCAGCATGGTGAAGGCCAACTCCAAATGTTATGGTGTGCCGCAAGGCTTGGTCATTCAATGTTTCTGCGATAGCTTCAATGTAATCATCGTCGCAGTGTAGGAAAGACTTGGGGTTTTCCTCCCCAGCAGCATGACTAATTAAATCCAGAGCAGTTAATCTTGTCTGCCTTCTACTGGCAACAAATATCATTGCAGGCTTTATTGGGGACAAGTCTTTAATTGCTGCGTAGCAAGGCTTATTCATTGTAGCCATCCTTGGGCAATACTACAACATTTGTGGTAGTGTAATGTGAGTGCGAGAGAGAAGTAGAAACACAGAAAAAAAACATGGATTCTGCTTACGTGTCTCCCAGGATATCCTTGAATGTGAACTACCATTGGAACTGGTCGAACAGAAGGGCGGAAGTTGTATAGGCCCTTCTTTGCATCAACACCATAACCTTCAGTGTCTATTCCAATCCAATCAGCTAAATCATAAGGATTTGCAAGCGCCGTAGAAAGCCCTATAATGCGAGTTATTTCAGGAGCTTTCCCTCCTGACGACGATGACTGCTGTTGATTTTCAGCTTGAACGTGCCGCGATATGAATCGAGTCCGGCTAACAATAGCCTCCAAGACTGCTCCGCGCTCCTCACCTATGAATGAGAGAAAGAAAATGATTTCAGACTCTCTAATATGTGTATACAATAGTGAAATATGAATATTGCGAACAACATACCCAACAGATGTATCTCATCAATGATGAGTAGCCCAACCTCCCTCACAAAACGCTTGCCGTTGCTTGCAGAGCTGGCCGATAGATCACCAGAAACTCCACGCCAGCCTCTACTAATCAGATCCCATTTCTAGCGGATAGCAAAAATTTGGTGAGTGCAGAATGCAAATGCTGACAAAATCCCCAGATACCTAAACTCACTTCTGGTGTGCAGATCAATACATCAGAGTTGTTGAGGGCGTGAGAATCATGAGATGTATCACCCGACAACTCAAGTACTTTCCATTTCAATGGTGGCGCGCCTAATTTCTTACTCCATTCTTTCAACCTCTCTCTCGCTAATGATTTGAGTGGTGCAATATAAACACACTTTGCTTTCGGATTTTGCTTTTTCATCCGCAAAAGTGCGATCTCTGCCACGGTTGTCTTGCCAGAGCTGAGCATACGATATGAGATATCCAGTAAGTATGATTAGCAAAGGGTATCATAATGAATAAGTAATGACTGACTTACCCAGTCGGGGCACCAAGTAAAACTGGTGTGTCGGTGTGGTAAAGAATATGGAAGAGCTGCGTTTGAATAGGGTTGAAGGCATCGAATCTATTGAAGTACAGCTGTTCATAGCGGGGGTCGGCTAACGCGCTTACAGGAAGAGGTGTGAGGTCAAACAGATTAGTGAAGAATGTAGGAGAGCTCAATCCGCCAATCAGGACATGTCGAAATGATACAGGAATCAGCGCTTCGCATCCAACCCAGCTATCTGACACAACTCTTATGAAATATTGCTGAGGCATGGGCTCAAACACTGGAACAATTATCTCAAGAGTTGTGGACTCGGGGTGATTACGTCTCGAAAATAGAATGTATTCATTGTGATAGGTTCGATTATTCTCATAATCTTCAACTTTTAGGTGAAGAATCAGAAGTTTTGTTTTGTAGAAAGAGAGAAGTTTAGTTGTTGCTCATAATATTGGGAATGTGAGCATTGAAGTAAGAATGCGCGCTCACCCCAAAGCCAAAATCCCTCGGCCCCGCCATGATGGCGGCTGCTCCAGTTAAAGACAGGATTGAGCTCAATGTGAAACCTTGAGAAAGCAGAAGAAAGAATGATAGGTTGAGATATCATGCATAAAGAAAACAAAGAAAACCAGATTGCTTTGACTTACCTGAGTGTTGATTTTGTTATTGGATGGACAGTGCATGAAACTTCTACTCTAGGAAGCATCCGGACGAATTTTTGAATCATTGCACCATCACGAAAGCAATGACATAGCTGTCCAACCTCATTTGGTTCCATATCAAGCAATGAAATGGCTCGTTCAAACGTATTGTACCCCCCCTCGGAAGCCACCCTTGAGTCTTCGAGTGCTACAAACACATTCTTCTTCAATTCGTTCTCGAATGCCCGCAGCGGTGATTGAAACCACCAGAAACGATGGTCGATACTCTTAGCCAGACGGAGGAATTTCAGGGCAGCGGGGGCATTGCCACTTTTAAGACACATCTCGAATAGCGCACGTGCAACTCGACCAGCATTGGAGGCAATGTAGTTTGTGTCACTGATCAGAGTAAAGCTGGTAATTCGAGACTTGGAAACGTAGGACTGTAAGAGAACATTGCACTTTCCACTAAACTCCTCCACCGGCGCAACAACATCCAATGGGCAATTCTCCTTCTTAATCTTATCAACCTCATCGAGCTCATCTGGCCGTACTCGGACATTCTCAAATTCGTCTGCACAGCACATTACGTGAAGAAGGTCTGAATCTTTGGGCGACTTCTTCTTTGCGAGCAGATCGTTGAAGGTTGCCACGCTTTGATTACGAATATAGTAAACCGATGCCACGCGACCCAAGTTGGTAACGGCTAGATTGCCAGAGTCGGGGTTGTATCGTACCATCTTCCGTTGATCTAACAGCTTCGCCGCGTCAGTCGCTAGCTCATGGCTTCGTTTACGTAGCGATGGATCACTCTCGTGCTGAACAGCGCTAATGCCATAGGCTAGTGGATTTTTGCACATTCTTACATGAAGATAGGTGTATTGAATCCACTCGACGGCTTCGCGAATATTCGTGACTGTGCCTCCCACTACCTCAGCATTCAAATGATCAGCGAGTTGTTTGATAAAGTTTGACTCGATGGGAGTGGCCTTGACAAGCTTATCGAGATAACGAGCCATGGCATCATGTGATGTAATCAACGTGGCATCACCAGAGGTATCAAACTGCGGACGTCCCGCTCGACCAAAGATTTGTTGAACATCAAGAATGCTAAGATCAACAGTAGTTCCCTTCTCAGCCATGTAGACATCTGTTCCTTTGATGACGACAGTGTGCGCTGGAAGGTTAACACCCCATGCAAGAGTCGCAGTACAGCACAACACCTTGATCGCTCCATCTGCGAACATTTGCTCCGAGAGTCTACGATCGGGGCGAAGCATACCGGCATGGTGGATTCCCATGCCATTGCGAAAATGCTCTCGTAGCTCCTTGTTACGACTCTTCTCTGCTTTATCAATGTACTTTGTCCTTGCGTCATTCTCTCCCTCCTCGCCAATAAACAACCGTTCCAACTCTCCCTCCATGGCAGCTCTCTCCCCCATAGCCTTGGCAGTAGTGCCCGTACCCTTTCGAGAATGGACAAACACCATACATTGATATCCATTCCTCAAAGCATCCGAAACCACGTCATAACAAACCTCATCCATCTTCTTCTCCCTTTGAAATCTATTCTTTGTATGTGCCGTAACACCGATAAATGTTTGTTGTAGGGGGACAGGACGATGCTCGGGACCAAAGTAGAATAATCCCTTCTTCTTATCCACTCGTAGGAACGTAGCAACGTCTTCGTAGTTGGGCAGTGTGGCGGATAGCCCCACCAAACGGACTTGACGTTGGCTGCTCTCAACCCAACGATGCAACCTGGCAACGACACTTTCAATGACGGCACCACGTTCATCCGCTAAAAGATGCACTTCATCAATAATAAGCAACCCACACGTCGATCCGAGCGATCCATCCCCTCCCTTTCTCGTTACCACGTCCCATTTCTCAGGTGTGGTCACCAAGATATGCGCAGCCTCGGCCTCGGCTCGACTCAACTGCATATCTCCCGTCAATTCTTTCACGATGATACCCAATGGCTTCAGTTTCGAACTAAATTTCTCCACCACCTCCTGTGCTAATGCTTTCATGGGGGCAATGTACACAATCTTCTTTCCGGTGGTCACTGGTCCGTTGTCGTAATGATCGTGTGTTGACCCGATCAACCCCACATCACGCAGGTGTGATACTACTGCCAACATGGCCACGTTCGTTTTACCCGCACCTTTAGAAGTAATTTAGGAAGGGACAGGTACTGGTAAGTATCTGGAGTACATATCATTACCATTGCACAATTCTGAAACAAACAAACAAGATATAACTATTCTTACCAGTAGGAGCACAAATTAAGAGATTCTCTCGTGTATTATACGCAGCATCAAACACCGTACTCTGCATAGGGTTCAAACTATTCGTTCCGGCAAACGCCACACGTTCATCGGCATCCTCTCCCAATGCCTCATCCAGATTGATACGCGCCCTTAACAACGACTTTTCGCGTACCGGTGCAGGAATAGTCACCTTTTCATACCCCTCTTTGACCTCGCGTTCGGTTCCGGGGGGTAGGCCACGGTGAATTGCATCATTGTACTCTTTAGTACCCTCTGGTAACAAATTGAGCTTCATGCTTTGGATTTGTGCCGCGTTCATCCCATCTAATCCACGTGCGTGATGGGCGTTGAATAGCGATGCCTCTTCGTTGCGTAGCATCATTTGCTCCATGGCACTTCCTGCAGTAATTTGGTCAGGGTTGGCGGACAATTGATTCTTAAGAAAGATGTCATCACTCTCCGTCAGCGCACCCGACTCTCTCGCCTTGGTCACCGCCACCAATGCCTGTTTGATGGCGCGTTTGTACGTTTTTTCGGCTTCCTTGTCGCTCTTTCGTGTGACGGAGTGTGTGCCCCGTGAGGAATAGCCGTTTCCGTTTAGGGAATGCAAATCGGTTCGTAGGGCGGTGGCAAGATCTGCGGCTTCGTAGGCTTCCGCTCGTAGTAGATGCAAAGAACTTTCGTGTGCTTGATTTGGAGCAGAAGCTGATGCGGATGTTGATGTTGCTGCGACATCCCCTCTACTCTCGGCCACATTCCTCAAATCCACCTCGGCAACATCCTTTCGAATACAATCCGCCTTCCCCATCACCTCAAACAATGATTCAATGCTCTTCTCTCCCTCTCCGAACAATTCAAAGAGAGAGGATTGCATCTTGGATTCATCGTGTTGGCCGGCGGCTATGGCCGATAGGACTGCCAATGAGAATTGAAGTGTGGGTAGCGGGGAGGGAACGTTGGAGCATGTTTCGTAGAGCCATGTGGCAGTGTTGGTGCTGGTGGTATCGACGGATGATGCTGAAGCTGAGGAGGCGGCGGCGGCGGGTATAAACGCAGTAGCAGTAGTAGATAGAGATGGAGCACCATCCAAGACGAATTGGCGTAGCGCATTGGAGAAGGCGATGAATGATGATTCATCGGCATTATTAATGCCACCTGATGATCTTTCATTGTCGATACAGATACGACGCTCCTCCTCCCCCAAGCTAGACGATTCTAGCGAGCTTAAAATGGATTCCATGATGATGGGATGCGATGGGATAGGATGGTTGCTGTTCCTGATTGTGGGGCCGGCTCTCTGCTCTCTGGCTCGGTCTGTGGTCTGTGGTCAGCTGGGCTCTGGGCCGCGCCGTGCCGTACATTAACATAGGTAACCAGATGAAAAGCGGGGGCCGGCGGCGCGGGGGGGTACGATACAATATTGTACACGACTGCGAGCCGGAAATGGTAGTGACTGAGATCTTCGACACATACGTGTTATTAGCTTCACGTGGAAGCTATTTGGCGGGAAGAGCTGACACTCGCCATTTCCGCTTCCGGCGTTATCTTCCGCCGTCGCGACACGACAGTATCTAGACGACAGTGCACCAACCAACGCCGACAACAACGACGTCATAATAGTCTCAATCCAATCCAGACCAATCCAGACCAATCCAGACCAATTCAACCATGTTCGCCCTCCGTAACGCCTTGTCGATCGCCTCCCGCAATGGTGCGCGTATTACCCCTAATGCACGAAGGTGAGTGAGTTATTTCAGTGGGGAGATGGAATGGCGTAGGCGGCTTGGATTTATTTGATATGGATCAGCACTTCCGCTGTATTGTAATTGTACCGAAATCTCTCCTGCCCGCCTAAACTACACTCTCTCCGATATATCTTTTGTACATCCTAGCCTCGCAGCCTTCCAAACAGCCGACAAACACACCCTAGTCCTCGTCCGCCACGGAGAATCCACCTGGAATCTCGAGAATAAATTCACCGGCTGGGTCGATGTCCCCCTCTCCCCCAAGGGACACGAGGAAGTCATCCAGGCTGGACAGCTAATCAAGGAGGCCGGCATTGTTCCCAACGTTGCCTTCTCCTCACTACAAAAACGTGCCATTAGCAGCTTGTGGCATGTATTGGAAGAGACTGATTTGATGTGGATTCCAGTGACGAAGGCATGGGAGTTGAATGAACGTCATTATGGTGCGTTGCAGGGATTGGATAAGCAGCAGACTGTGGATAAACATGGGAAGGAACAGGTGCTGACTTGGAGGAGGAGTTATGATATTCCTCCGCCTACGGTGGATAGGGATAGTGAGCACCATCCTTCGAATGATCCTAGGTAAGATATCTTTTTCGTGTGATGTTACAGTTAAATGATGCGCCTCTACCTCTACTTTGAGAATTGTGGTTGTTGAATATGTCAAATAATAACCATCACTATCCCTACTATACAGGTACGCTAAATTCGACTTCCCCGATGAATGGACGGAATCTCTCAAAACCACCCTCGAACGAGTAACCCCCTACTACGAAAAGAACATCGTCCCCGAACTCAAATCCGGAAACACTGTCATCATTGCCGCCCACGGAAACTCCCTCCGTGCTCTCGTCAAACAACTCGATAACATTGGCGAGGATGTCATTGCCGAGTTGAACATTCCCACGGGCACGCCATTGGTGTATGAATTGGACGATGATTTAAAACCTATTAAGCAGGAGGGAGCGTTTGGTCCGTTGAGTGGACGGTATTTGGGGGATCAGGATGCTATTCGGGCTAGGATTGAGGGGGTTAAGAATCAGACTAAGTAGAAATGTAAGGATGGTTGAGAGATTGGGGTATAGGGGAAGAAGATGGGTTGAGATGAAAAGAGAGATTTGGAAGGATATATCAGTCAAGAACAAATATGTAGACTTTCACTGTGTTTGTGGGGAAATCTAAACTTGATAAGAATTGCCTTCGGTTTTGCCCTGTTTCAAGTTCCATCACACTTTCTCAGTTTAGTCTACAAATCTCAATGAGTTGAAATCAGGCTTTGTCATTTGTAGGCAAGTCACAGTTTTTGACTATCAACTGCAACTAAATTACTTCTTATTGACAACATTTAACGTTTGTATTTCATCTGTACTTATGACACTGACAATGTAGAACAGACACCCAGATTTTCACTTTGTTTGTGGGCAAAGAAAGCTAAACTTGATGAGAATTGCCTTCAGTTTGGGAGCGTCCGAATTGGTCGCCATCCCTCCCTCTATTTTTGAGCAAATTGGAAAAGTTGTAGAGCTGATTTCGGTACTTCAGTAGGTTTAAATGAGCGAGACGAAGGCTTACTACAAGGGCGACTTCGAGCCTTCCTGCGACCTACCGCCACTGCCTTATCCATCTTTCTCTTTTTATCAACCTTCTTTTGTTGTGTTGCTTGCTTGACATTTGTGTGTGACCTCCTGAGCATGGCGGCTCAACTCCACTATCAAAGCAACCTTTGCAGATTGCGAGAGGAATCTTTCCACCAACATCACTTGACTTTCTGATGTTATTTGGAGTAACAAGGACATCGTCGACATATCAAATAGACAAATATCACTAGTGACAATCCTGCCGCCCTTTGTGCCAGTGTTTGGGTTGTAGTATTCAGATTGCATTGGATGGTGGCATAACAGAGGTCGCCCAGCGTAGAATTTGTCACACTTGATGTCGCTGCCGCAATAATATCCATCACGTTCCAATCGACTCTCAAGAATTTCATGGTCTTTTGCCATTGGGCCATCCTTGTTACCAACCTTCACTTTCGAACAAATGACACGGATTGCAGCACAAGAGCAACACCTTACGGTTCTCTCGTCTTAGTAGAATGAAAATCTACAGTCTTATCCTGCTGCTTTCCGGCAGTAATAGCTTTCGTCTCCTCACTATCAGGCTCGTCATTTGGACTAATGCTCAACAGATCGGCTGTTGACAAATTGTTGGATTCAGTTTGCAGTTCTAATAGGTTCTAATGTTATGTTTGTGGTATTGCAGTTTACATAGGTTTGTATCGGTTTAAGAAATTAGTGGCAAACGAACATAAAGTTGGCAAAGATACCATTTAATTGAGGGTTCTGCGGTTTTGGCGCCAAAGCTGGTTCTACACTCCCTCACACTTTGCCGAATGAATGGCGACCAATTCGGAAAATTAAACCATTGCTCCCTTTGTTGCCCTGTACTGTCTCAAATTCCATCACAACTTTCTCAGATTAGTAGCGAGTTGAAATTTCAGCAAATGACAAAGCTGACAGTTGACAGAGACCCAGTTTTGTCTATCAGCTGCAACCAAGTAACTGACCGACAACATAAATATATAATGTGTAGTTTGTTGTTCTCTAACGAACACTGACACTGATAGGGTACCAATCACCACACATGACATAACGAAACAACAGTCCACACACAGAGGCATCGATAATCACCCAATTCTTAATACTGATAATAGTTAAGGATGAACCCTGCACCCCCCAACCCCCCCCACGTCCAAGAGTCTGCTCAGTTTGCCAGTCGCAGACCTCTTTCTTAAGGTCCTCATCCATCCTGATTGATTGACAAGCGGATACGCATCCGATTCTGTTACGGATCATCTGGCTAGGACTCCTGAGTAGTGTCCGATACGATTGAAGTATCGAAGTTCTGTATTGCAAGGAACACGTGTGCCAGATTGGTTTATCTTGACGCCTTCATGACAGCTTACTGTAATCAATGAGCCCATCTCGTTAAGAAAATAAATAACCAATTAACGCAATTGCCTAATAGCATGACCATTCACCGTATCTCAGGGTAGGCCTCCGATGCAACCTACATCTGAAGACGGGTTCGCACCACTTTTATGTTAGGTACAGTACCTACGTACGTTCATTTACCGTAGAGTGATGTTTTTAACTTCTCTTTTCGGTGTATTTATTACTAGGCATAGAACATGTTTT
>JALLAU010001023.1:0-11515 GCA_036939495.1 Thalassiosira hispida
AAGTTTCACTGAAGTTTCACGTCAGTAGGGTGAAATTTTCCGGCCTGTTTTGAAAAGATGAAAATTCATAACCCTAGTCAGTAGCGGCTAAACCGCTACGTCTATTGACACAGTCGTCATTGTGACAACAGTGACTAACCCACCTCCAACTTCACATCCCCCAGATTCGCATCACAGCATCCACAGATCATCAGTCGATGAAGAAAACCATGAAGTCATTCATTGCCGTGCCCCTCATCGCCCTCCTCAGTGCAGTTAACCGTGCTGACATCGCTGCTGCCGCCGAAGACGAAGGAAGTATACCCAAGCTCCGCGGCCCAACGACGACGAGGCGCGGTCCTGGTCCTGGTCCTCATCGTCCTAGCGCCGGCCAAATCCATCTAGGGCAAGTGCCCAAGGAGCCAGAGGCAGAAGAGGATCCCTGCGCCTGTATTGTCGACTTAGAGGGAAATTATGATTGTGACTTTGAGTGTGGCGGCACCGCCAACAGTTGTGTCAATGGCCATTGTGTCTGCCACAGCTGTTGGAAGTCTCCAAACGCTCCTCACTGTTGATTGACTCGACTAACGTAGAGCTCGTATTAAGCTAATTGATTGTTCTCGTAAATTAGTATTTCCTAAGATTATGGTCTATTAGCTAGTTCCCACTTCATCTTTTAAACTCAATTTCAATTTCGTAAGCACTACTGCGCTTAGCGGCCTTTGGCCGTATGTACCCCATAGTTCCTACGTAGGATACCACGTTGTACCTAAGCTTGGAGTACCTACATCTGACATAGATGTGATGCTCTTAGTATGTGCTATGCAATTTTGTTTGTATTCGCGAGGTTGGGTTTTGTGAGGCAAGATCAGAACCCAGGACCGGAAATAGTCGTTGCCCCAGGAATGTGGTCTCAGGACCCTGGGGTTCTACCGCCTCGGGCAAAAAAACAACTACATAGAGTACATAAGCTACCATAAGCTAAGGGCCGTCACAATCCTGAGTGTGAGATCTACCTAGTGATTCGTGTGGTTTTGGACAAACCGACTGAAAACCCAAAAACCAAGAACCACCTAGTTATTTATCTAGGCGGAGAATTGATGATTTTGCGTTCAAAGACTACTCCAGTTATTACATAGCAAGAACGGAGCGAGAACATATTTCTACTTCGAAGTGAAGACAACCTCCTAATCACAAGGTCATGGCAATTATGAGGTTGTCCATTATTGGTCCCATCTCCATTTCTCATTGTGGGGCGCCTATGCATAGGTCAGCCATTGTTTCAAAGCTTAATTGATGAGAAGATAAAAATAAGTTACTTTATTTAGAAATAGGCGTACGTACCCCAGCACAACGGGGTTTCTAAACTCATCACACTCAGTCTCTCAATCAATTTGCTGTTGGGTGTAACAGTGAGCTTAGAAATTTACTATAGGTATCAAAAGCCAACGGCGTTTTGGCAATGCTCATACAGTAGCACGCAATCTCAGTCCATTAAAATAAGGCATGCTTTGCGTTTGTCTCAACTAACATATCCGTACACAGGCGTACGGTAAGTACACACAGGTTACGGGATATGTTGGGAGTCGCCCGGTAGGCACACCTACTGATATTCTACTTACAGAAGTTGCTCCTCTCTTGCTGTTTTCGGCCAACTAACTGGCCTCATCAGCACCCTCATTCCCAACGGCGGCTAACCGTAAGAATCGCGTCTTGCAGGAACATTGGCTGTACATTTCGTTTTTGCTATTCATTAAATTGTGGGTTGGAGTTTTTCGTTTGTGGAAGGCATGGAATAATTGAACTCTCTCGTGCATACAAAGGGAGCAGTTTTTTGTGCCTGCAGTTTTCATGTTCGAAATCATGGAACTTTTGTGCACTATTTCTACTTCCCAGTTGTCGCGTATCCAAGCGTACATCTCATCCTTTGTAGAGAAGTCAATGTGCTTGCAATGGGACCACATGTGCCTGGTTATCTGTGAGACATCGAGTTTGTCGTACTGACATTCAAGCGCAGGGGTCAGGAGGGTGGCGCGAGCTTCCTCAAGCTCAGATAGTTCAAATTCTGCCGTCTCGCCGCCAAAAGCTGCCGCAAAGCGGTCGATGGTGGCTTGACTGGATTGGGAGTCTGCTATGCTGTCGTCGGAACCAAGCGTAGAGACTGGGCTGGGTGGGCGGTCAGTTGCTGAGTAGGTAGGGATGTTGGTTAGTGCTAGTGGGTGGGTGGAAGATTCATCGCTTGAGATTTGGCTGCCGCTTTGTCTCGTTGATTGGTCCTCATGGGTGGTGGGTTGGGTTCGAGTGTGAACAAAGTGTTGCTTGAAATATTATTGTTTTGAATGATACTTCTCCCGGTTTGCTCTGCAATATCCATTTTTTGTTATACCCCTTCCCCCCTACAATATTGTTCATAGTGTTGCTCTGCAATATCAATTTGGTGTATACAATTTTGTTCATAGTATTGCTCTGCAATATTATTCGTTTTTCTCCGCCTTTGTGATTACCTTTCATATACAACAAATATTGTTCTTCAAAATGCATTTGTTTCTAATGCTCTACCTACCTACCTACATACCTACCTACACCCGACCCAAGCACACAATAACCAAACAGGTCAAAATGAGGGAACAAGCTGAAATACCCTATCAGGTTATGAGCCCATTCAGGCGCGCGCTTTTTTTCTACTCGGAATCTCAATCTCATTAAAAATCTGGTATCCTGAAACGAAATGACCCTTTCTTCCCAGTTACCCACCAATCCCAACTACCATTCACACCGAAAATAGTATAATGTGCTTTTGTATCCAATCTTATAAATTCGAACGCCGGAACAACTACCACTTGTGACAAACGGATACGCATTCGATTCCGTGGTAGATCGTTTAGCTAAGACTCCCAACTGGAAGTCTGTAGTGTTGAACCTAAGGCATTACTGGTAGTAGAGTAAGAAGCGGAATTGTCCATCCGTTCTCACTACCACAACAACCGTGTGCTTAGTTTACAGATATGCTGTCATACTGTAGAATGTGGACATACTTCCACCAAGGGTGTATTGTTATCCATGAGCACATTTTATGAACTCGCTTCAAGCTCACACCACAGTCTGCCTCGCACCTGCAAAAGAATTCGAAGAATAAAATGACTTCAAAGGTACTAGCTGTTTGCTTCTGGTGGTTGTCTGTTGTCGTCTCATTTGTTAACTCTAATCATGCTCCTGTGTTTGAAGCCTTCATCTTTCCTTCTTTGAGGGGTATTGAGTGTTACGGGACCAAGTACTTGAAGTTTGATGACTGCGATTATATTTTTTTGAACAGCATTGCTTGGGAAACATATTTGTTTAAAGCCAAGAACATGTTTCAAGAAGATTAGTCATAACTGTACATCATCATGCCCTCATCGTCTTTCCCTTTTACTTCCAAGTTTTGTAGCTTCTAATAGGTCCATGGTCTATGCTAAAAACACATTCTTACACTTCTTATTCTCTTATATAAAGTGGAAATGTCTTGCATTAAGCCCCTCCTAGACAAAAAAATAAAGACTAAACCTCAACCTCTTTTACACCCTTTTAGTTAAAACACTCCTCTTTGTGCGCACAAGTTCTTCTGTTGTGGTTCCAGATTTTCTTAGTTTGTTCCGCTGCAGGAGAAGCACCACACCCCAGTATCTAGTATATTTATATCTAGTAAATGTTTCTCATTGTACATCCCCTTGACCATCTGCAACAAATCAAACAAAATTCTCCGTGCGGTTTGTCAATATTTCATGATTCGATATTTAATATCCCCATGGATTGGACATGCCGTTGAATAAGGTGATCACTCGCCTTTATCGCATCATACCGCGATGGATGTTCATCATCAACACATGAATCAAAAGGAACCACAGTTGCATTTCCATTCATATTGACAAAGAATGCAACTGATTGCCGTCTAGAACTTTGGACTACCCTATTGTCTTCTGTTTCAGGACCATCATCATCCCCAATCGCAACCACTCGATGTAACGTACTTCTCCAACGATCATTTGTCCACCTTTGCATCAAATCTCCAAGATTGATGATGAATGCATCTTTTAGGTGTGGGACATCTATCCACGAAGAAGAATCAGCATCCCCGCCGAGCTCTGCATTTGTTTTATCGGACGACAATCGTAGCTGCAACCCAGGGCCACCACTCTTCAGTATTGTCATTGCACCATAGTCAGTATGCGCTCCTGCTCGAATGCGCACCTTCTTCGACCCATTCTCTTCCTTGCTATACTGAAGCTGAGGATAATTTAATATCCGCAATGCGCACTGATGTCCATCATCAAAGTGTCCCTCACGCAAAAACCATGATGCATCATCTAATTGCAAAGCCAGTGCCAACCCACGAAATAAAATACGTGCCAGCTTTTCCATGACATTGAAATATTGCTCCAACGCTGGTTCAAACGTGGCGGGCGCATCTTGTGGAAACTTTCGTGATGGCATGCCAGATTTTTCAGAGTCGAGAGGTCCAATCGAAAAAGTCTCTTTCGAATCCGACATCAGAGTAGATGATTCTTCTTCTTTGTTGGTGGTAGTGGCGCGTTTTGTTCCAAGCGACTCATGACTTTCATATCCATACGGGTAATCAGATTTCATGTGAACTGATCTCTTGATGGCTGGCTCTAAATCAAAGAAATTATTGGAAGCATCCCATGCATTCTTAGTAACACCAGGGTCGACTGCATGATTCGTCACCGCAAAGAACCCGAAGGTTTCACAGGCATGTGAAATTTGCTCGACGACGCCCTTGAGTTGCTCGTTCTGTAGACGCTGCGAGAAGCCATCATCATCGCCGCTTTCGCCCAGCTCGACAAGAGGAGATATATCAATGACAGGAATGGATGTCATGGCTTTTAGAGCGTCTATGTTATGGTTGTCAGCCTGTCTCCTGGACGGATAGGATCGTTGTTCACCCGGAAATGAATCATGGATATGGATGTTCGTTAGGTACCTACATACAATAGTGTGTGTTAGTCATAGTTCGTTTGTATTTTTCATTTTTTCCCGACATCTGTCTGTCTCCCTCGCCCGCTAGATAGCTGTAGCTTAGCTCTCAGCCACCTGTTTGTACCGGTGTGACAATAGAAAAGTGGTGATGCCCGCGCGGCGCCGGCATAACTACTTCAGCGAAACAAAATTTCGCCCGTTGCATCTACAAAACCATCGCCGTCGTCTTCGCTTCATCTCGGCGAGGAAATCGAACAATCAAGCGACCCCTTTGCTCACAAAATCAAGGCGGGGTAGAAAACAGGTCTCGGCAATGGACGAACAAATAATAATCCCTTCAGGCTCCGATACCGACAACCACTACGCGACAAATAATAACATGAGTGCTCCTGAAACGGTAGCAGTACCCCAAGCGGTGGACGCATCCAAGACCGAGGAAGTTCAAGTTCCGCTCCCATCACTTCAAGATACTACGCCCTTTACAATGAACCCCAACAGTGTGGGGATGGGTGCACTTGCCAATGCTGCGGCAGGAAAGGTCGAGGAAGTCGCCGTCAAACGTCCCGGAGAGCCCATCATGGAGGGGGAACCGGTCATCAAGAAGCAAAGGTCGGCCGATCCCGCCGTGTGGGAGAATCTCACGTCACAAGTTCGCGGCCAGCTTCGTGCCATGTCGTCGGACGAATGCTTCTCCAGGGCCTTGGAGCTGCAGATGCTCGCACGGTCCGAGGTGGGAAATCGTAGCCAACACCTCTCCAACGCCATGGATCTGATGGCCAATGGCGGTGCACAGGTCAACCCGCCGGAACCGCCTAAGCCAAGGGTCCTGCGTAGCCCACCCAACCTCTCTTTGGCATCCGTACAGGGAGGCGGAGGACGTGTCACGAAGGCCGAGCGGGAGGTATCCAAGCAAAAGCCCATCAAGACGAACAAGGCGGCTCCCGTTCCCTGTATGAAAATGACTCCCCCGTTGCCACCCCGGTGCGAGGTTGGTAAGTAATAGGTATAAGTTCAAAACTGCGCATTGCTTGGGATAAAGCTCAAATTGAAAAACTAACTTACCCCCCATCCAATCGCTTCAGATAACGCCCCCAATGTGGAACTTCCCGCATTCTGCCAACTTGTGAACTTCCCCACGGCTCGGTACTATGGAAATTGTGTCATGTGTGACGAGTCCGAGTTTGCCATTCCGAAGCAGAATAAGGGAGTTTGCAATAACTGTGACGTTGCCATTTGGGTTGTGAACCCTAGTGGGATGAACATCAAGTGGTGTAAAGGATGCAAGAACTTTCGTAAATGGATTGACTTTGGTGTCAAGGTATGTTTGCTCAACTTGTGCACAGTTTCTTTCTTTCTTTTCTGTTTGAAAAGTTCCAAGATTTAACATCATTCTCGCTTCATTGTTTGTTCTTTTGTCCATAAACTTCAGGGGTACTCCTCCAAGTGTGAACGCTGCCGATGTCAACAAGCGTCCAGGTATGCAAACCAAAAGAATAAGGAGGGTGCTCCGGAACCTCTCGCTCCTCCAATTGTGGCGGCTCCTCTTCCTGCTGTCCCTCCCGTCGTTCCTCCCATGCCACCCGCAGCCGATGCTGCTGCAGTAGCAGCCGCTGCAGCTGCCGCATCTGCTGCCGCGACAATTTGAACTTAAGAGTTGTCCGGTTTGTTACCTCTTATTATGGCGCCTTCTTTTCCATGCCGCTTCATTTCGCCGTCCGCAAAACAACCACATTAAGAATATTTGGCTAGGTGTATGCTTCTTTGCTGTAAAATGTGTCTTGACTCTTGAGAGTTCCTTGATTTGCATCACCGCGCTGCGGAAGACCGAATATTCTTCAAATAATGTTTCTCTAAATGGTATTTAGTCTGCAATGAAATTAAAATGATAACATCTGTTGTAGTCGACATGCCTTTGAAAATTCCAAGTTGCCAACAGAACTGGGTACGATAGGATTGATCCACTGCATTCTTGAGTGTGTATTTGCTTCTTTATCCTGTGCTGCGCGTACACTCGGACCTGCAACATAATATGACGCGGTGTATTTTGAAGGACACCCTTCTCCATGCGAGGGGATGTCGAGGCATAAAAGCGTTGATGGAGCTTAAGACCTACGATACCCAAGGCTCTTTGTAGTTTGTGTATCAAATAGGAGTAGTCGATAGTTTGTTTAACCATATTATATATAACTGCGTGTTATTGTTCTGAAGCGATTGGCCGCCGAACAGATGACTACGATGGAACGATGATACGGTGGCCTGCCGTCTTGGTGCTTCCAACGTCTTTTCGTCGACTGGATAATGTAGGCATTGTTTACAAACAAACAGGTGTTTTCTTATTTTTACTTTTATTATTGATCTTGAACCGATTGTTTTGGGATAGGAGACTAATGCCATTGAATCGTGTTACGATCGATGGCGGTTAAGATATAATTGCAATCTTTCAATTTGCCATCTCTCTCAGAGACACACACATTAACCAAACAACCCTAAAATTGTGGCCATTCCTCGTTGGCATTGTTGATGCTTGGACCTCCAGTTGCTTTGTCGCTGATGCAATCAAGAACGTCATTGAATGACACTGGAAACGAAACACCCGATAACAACGGCCCTGGACTTGATTGTAGATACCTCGACCCTTTTCGCATATCAGCTGCAACCGTCTTCTTATTCAAACCCAACATTCCTCGAATATGTTTCTTGTCCAATGAAGTAGTATTCCTTGAGTGTCGTGAAGGTTGACTGAGTTCTAGCGCAGAGCTCCACCTACCGATGTTGAGATATTGTTTCTCCTTCATTCCTTGTGGGACACTTGGGGATGGCACCGAGGATTTGCTAAACACGGGGCAAGTTTTATTACGTGTGAGTGCGCCCTTCTTGTTAACAGCTGTGTTTGGAGCGCAGTTATTTTCCGATGCTAGATGTCGTAATGCAGCTTCTTGCGAGGAGAATTGTGCGTGCCTTAATAATCGATGATCATTTTCCAACGCCTGGGACGAAGCAAGCTCTAGTGATATTTTCGCGAGCTTCTCTCCCAAAAGGACGTTTGAGGCTTTTCTCTTGGATCGATGCTCATCTTCTGACGCCTTGGATGAAGCAAGCTCTAGTGACATTTGCACGAGCTTCTCGTTAAGGTCGGCTCTTCTCTTGGATCGATTCTCATCTTCCAAAGCCTTGGATGAAGCAAGCTCTAGTGATATTTTCGCGAGCTTCTCTTCCAAGCAGACGTTCGAGACCCTTCTCTTGGACCGATGCTCCTCTTCGAACGCCTTGGATGAAGCGAGCTCTAGTGACATTTGCACAAGCTTCTCTTCCAAACGGACTTTCGATACTCGTGCTTCATCCAAGGCTTGCACGAGCTTCTCTTCCAAATTTGCAATCTGCTCATCTTTCAACGCGAGCTGCGTGCTCCTGACACGCGCTGCTGATAGCGGATTCGCAATTGACGACATTGTTTGGTAGTTGTGGGGTTGTGGCTGTTAGTTAGGTTAGGTGGCTCTCGTCCTAACTTTTTTAGTGTCTACAGTCTACAGTGCTAAACTACCTACGTCCAACCTCCATGCACACTAAAAAGATCTCGGCTGGAAGCCAGAGCGTCAACAACCCGAACCCTCAACTATCGTAGATATCTGACCCGCAACACAGTCATAATGCCCCTAATACTGGACACCGCACCGTCTGAAACCCCTCCCAGCAAGGGTTCTCTGCTCTGTCACAGCCTCTCTGCAAATTCTTCAATACCTAGCTCCTACTTATCTGGTCGTAAGCCAGTCCCCAGTGATGTTTTGAGAATTATGGAATCATTCCACTATTACATTCAACGACCTAAAGTCTTCCAACTTTTCCCTAAAACTAGCCTCCCTCCGCTTGCTCAGAATGTCGGCCGCTACGGAGCGAACCCGTATGTACCGTTTGGAGGAAGACGTGTCGTGAGATTAGGTACGTCTAGGAGGAATAATTCTCTGATGTCTCTGAGACAACATTTCAAACCTGAGCAAGACTGGTTGAACGAAGAGTGAATTAATGTCTATGACACTCTACGAGACAAAATTTCAATCCTGCGCAATGGTCAATGGATGGTTAAACCACGAGTAAATGGTGGTAAATTCAGGTAAATTTGAAATTTTGTCTCAAAGATAAAGGGAACATGTTCGATGACATGTCATCTTGAAGCTCATGTACAGATACGTACCAGGCCCTAGGCTAGGTGGTATGGTATCCATTGTCATAATTTAAAAATGGATGCTTCTCGCCTTCTCACTCACTTCTCGCCACACACAGGGACGGAAGGCGAAGGTGATCTTGGCATCAATTTTTGATTTTTGTTTGCACTAAACACACCACATTTAGTTTCAGAGTTGTATTAGGTTATATAACCATCACATCATAATATGTGGGCAGAGATGATAAAAAAGAGAAGAACAAATTAATCATCACCCATCTCATTTGTAGCACACCAACATTCCAACACAATGGGAACTGGCCTGGTGGTTCACTATTTTTGACTCCGAACCGAAACTACTTCATTGATCTTCATTGGAAAGTAAATTCTTAATCTCCTTCGCTTGAAAAGAACTTCACTCTGACTCTGAAACTGGTCAAATTATCTACAATTGCGGTTCATATTTTTCAAGACCCATCTCTCACAATAATGAACCACGGCAATGGTTACCAATCTTCTCCTCAGTTGAGACGTCAGGAGCTGCAGATGAGCATCAGCTACATGAAGGACAAGCTCGAGAACGAGGAAGGCACCAAGAACAATAAGCGGCAGACGATGCCGGACATGACGAAATACAACAAGGCTGAAGATCATCTTACTTATACTTCTGTCTCGACGGCGGAGGAGGAAAAGATATCCCACCAAGCGGACAAGGACAAAATCCTACGCTATTTACCAAACTACACTGTTGGCGATGCACTCCGTAAAGAAGACATGATATTATGTTACTCCAAGGAGGCTTCCGCATTTGCCAACAATAAGTTACAACCAGGCGATTATGCCTTCGTCTTACGAAGTGATGGGAGCTTCACATATGCTTTATACAAGGGTCATTCTGATAAACACGGCGATTCGTCAATTTTTTTGTCATTTCAGGTGGATGAACGGGCTCATGTCAAGGTATTACCCACAAATCAATTTTTGACACATGTCAAAGTTCCAATGTTGAAAAGGCACGAAGATTACATGGAGGAAAAGAAGAAGGAGGAGGACACGATGAAGGTTCAAGCATTCCTCTCTCACTCGCCAAGTGTTGGCCAGCCTAGCACTGGATCCCTTGCCGCTCAGCAGCAGCAATTAGTAATGCCTTCCGCATCCGCCGCTGCGCCTTCTGCGGTGATGCCTCGCTCGACTAGTGTTGGCGACCAGCTAGGTTCTTTTACTGCCTACAAGATGATGGTCCGGCAGCAGCAATTAGTCATGCCATCGTCCTCCGCACACGTAGCAGCGCCTTCTTCTTCTGCAATGATGATCCCTCGCTCAACAAGTGTTGGCCAGCTACATTCTACCGTTGCCCCAAAAGCACAGGTAGATGTCAGGTCCAAAAACATTATGAACAAAATGATGGTCCGTCGCGAACTGGAGCAAGGTCGACTGAACCGCCGTCTCAGTAAAGAAGAATTGACTGCCTCTCCGCAAGATGTGCCATCCTTGCCTTCTGCTGCACCTTCACAAGATGTCAAGTCAAACATCTTGCAGGACATGATAGCAGCCAAGATTGCAGCCAAGTCGGCTGCTGCGGTTCCAAAACACCAGCCAACAAGAATTGACTCCAGCAATATCTTATCTCAAATGGTCACTGCAAACACTCTAGGGACCGGGGGAGCCAATAACTCAGGAGCCATTATGGGAAACATTCGGGTGGCATCCATGCAAGACTTTAGAAAGTCCATGTCAGTAAATCAATTGAACACGGTGCACGAATCATCGTCAGATTCCAAGCTGAGAATGAACGCTCCCACCAATCAGGGAGCATTCGCATTGCCACGAAACAATAGCACCTTGACACATCAGAATAATAACACATCCGAGTCTTCCTTGAATGGATTATTGAACACATCGCACTCGAAGCTTCGAATGAAGTCACCCAATAACTCCGTTGGGATTATGCCACGGAATGTTACATTGCTTCGCATTGATGAAAGTAATGAGAATGATACCAATGTGCTTGGTGCTTCGGGTACTTCGGGAAATAGTGCCAATGCCTCGTGGGTGTTGGAAGATGGGAGTGGTACTCGTAGCCAAGGTAGAGGTATGATGATGACTGAAAATCCATTGTTGAAGGCTATGGCTGCTAAGAACCGAAGTGGTGGTGCAATGAATAGCGAAAATCCTCTATTGAAGATGATGGCCGCGAAGAACCGAGGAGGAACCACGAATGACAATCCTTTACTGAGGGCTGCTGAGAGCCGTACAAAGAATGAAACCCCTCTTCTCAAGCTTACAGCTAGCGGTACAATTCAAAATCCGCCTCAAGACAAGAGTGATGACACATTGCATGCGCTCACCCAGCAAGGTGGCACATCACTACTTGCACAACCCATCTCCAACAAGCCCAAAAAG
>JALLAU010001024.1:0-11442 GCA_036939495.1 Thalassiosira hispida
AACTTAGCTAAACTTCTTCGACGAAGTTTCATCAAATTGGAGTTTCCAACCACTATCCTCGCCCACCCCCCAGTGGCCAGGCAGCCATCATGCTATTCATCTCTTCTCTCCTCGATGAAAATGGTGAGAGAAACAAGAGAGATGGGATGTGGTTGCGCCAAACACATCACAAGTCATCCACTCGTCATCAAAAAATACCCCTGCTATGGGTCGTTAGACACACTCACTCAGGAGGTACTTGACTTGAAAAGGTCGCTCATCCCATAGATGCTGCAGACGTAGAGTTGCATCATTTCCACGTGATCTCGTGTGTATTATCTAGTTTATTCAATGTATTCGTGTAAAAATTAAGTCAATAGCTACGTTCTGATAGCCAGTCTCTCTTCTGAAATAAAATGCAAGTCTAATTCACTCAGTATGACTTTCTGTGCCCCCGATTGTCCTTTCTTACTTCACCCCAAGCATTCGATATCATGCCATTGTTATATTTCTTGATGAATTCAAGACTGTGTTTCGTATTCTTGAGCATCCACAACTTACCCTCTTCCGTTTTTAGCCGCTTGGCTGTGCTCGCATCGCGTCGACTTTGGTTTACTCTCTTGCTCCCACTTGCATCTGTTCCGTCATCTTTGAGATCGGCTGTTGCTCCTCCTTGTGCGAAGAAATCATCATTGATAATGCGGAATGAGGGATTCAGCAATTTTGTAGACTGTTGAAACACAGGAGTTTCTGTGGCAGGCGCGCCCATATTAAATTCCCTCATCTCACTATCCAGCAACAAGTGATGAAGGTAACTCTTGTCCTTCTTGCAAAACTGGCTGCGAATTGATTGGAAGTGAAAATTTGATAAATTAGCCTTGGTGATTGTAAATGGGCCATACACTACTAACTGAGCCCTCACTTACCATTCATCGTCATCGCAAGCTTTTCCTTGCCTCGTGTTATGCCTCGCCGTCTCACTAGAAAATCTTATCGGTCGCGAACATAGCTTGTCAGCTTCAACATCTTCTTGGTTGCGCTTTCTGTTACGATTTTCATATTGGTAGCGCATCAGCATTTGTTCCTGCTTCTCTGTGAACTTCTGTTTTTCAATTCTCTCCGCATCTGCCAGACGTGACCGTTCACGGATTCCTCTTTGATAAGACAGCCTCTCTTCGTCCAATGCTCTCGTTTCTGTTTCAACTTCATTCCTGCAAAGCCTCAGCCGCTGTTCACGTGCCACTTCCACAGTCTCTCCCTGCGTTTGGCACTGTTCATCAATCATGTCGATAACTCTGCACAAAGTTCTAGGGTATTCCTTCCTGCCATCAGGAAGCAAATGCACGTATTCAATCTTGGCCCAAGATGGAGGGCCTTGCTGCTCAGCCACTACTTCAGGCGCTGCTTCGTGTAAACCCTTTTCGGCGGCATAGCCACTTGTCTCCAGCGTTGCTTTTCTATCTCTCAACACTCGATCGCTCTTTCCGGTGGGTTGATGAAGTTTTGATGGGCAAATATGAACACGGGTGGATTGCCCTGATAATTTAGAAGGGTGGGGGCCTACTAATTCGCAGCCTATGTGAGAAGCATTGACATGCGCCTCGACTTCACCAAAGGACCTGAAAATTCGAGATGTCGGTGTCCTAAGAGGGCAGAAAGGACAAGAGTAGGTAACATTTAGCCACGAAAGTTTTTTGCCACTGTGTGCCCTACCGTAGTGTGCATAGATCCCCTGAACCGACAGATCTCCCTTGGCACATTCAGGACAATGACACAGAACTGACTTCGATTGGCCACTTTGAGTTGCACGACGAGAAACAGGACCGTTCTCTTCTTCAAAGCGTGTGACAGGCTTAAGCTTTCTCTTTGGACGCCTCGTACCAGTTTCCGCATTTTTGGTACCATCATCTGTGCTTGATGAAGTATGAGTAGGGCCACTGGGAGTATTTTGAAGTCGAGCTACACTAGCGCTCCTCATACCAGGAAATTGAGTTCGGTTGGGGGTGGAAGACGAAGTTTGATAGAGCTGATGATGCAGTGGTGGACGGACTACCCTTGCTGAGGGAGCGAAGGCGGAGCCTACATTCTTTGTCGAGTTGAGGACTCCATTACCAACTGCCACGACTTCTTTTGGGCACTGAATACCATGCCTTACTGTTGATGCTCCTGGTTTTAGACAATGAAGAGATGTCGATGCGCTGGGGGGCAATGAAGATGGGTGTTTCAATGTAGGAGCTGCAACAGCACCCTGTCCCGCATGACCGTTCAATCCCGCATGGCTGTCCGCCGACAGTTGGCAATTTTCGGCAGATTGAGTTGTTATTGGCGAGATTGTGATGAGAGATCTCATCCCGCTAGGAAAATTAGAACCTCTCTGTGCATAAATTGGAGAGTATGATGAAGAAAATGCTGACATACTGTGGTGGCCCATGCTCAAATTAGAATCTCCAGTCTGCTGCACCATCAGATGCATGTGGTTAATCGCTGAAATTTCCTGGCATTCTTCATCGAGGCGTTCATCCATGAAGTGTGGCATTGACTTGCTCACATCACTTGATATGCCTCCAAATTCAATTGGATTCTGCCAATAATACCTTTCTACTTCCGGGACACTCCTAAACCTTTTGCCACTAGGAGCGATGAAATATCGATCAGTACGTATGCCATCCAATTGCCCTTTTCTTGTCACTACGTTGACAGACCATCCAGAACCTAGCTCTGGACAAGGTTGTGTGATTTCGGGCATCCCAGTTGGTACCGTTCCTGGGTAAAGTTTTTGTAGACGTGGGAAATTGGAGGTAATATCGACGTTGCCCTCGGTCTCCTGACTTTTGGGCAAACTCTGCACCTCGTGACTGGCATGCTTTTGTTTAACCGCTTCATTTTCTCCTTCAATGAAACCATTGACCATTTCAAGTGGAATTGTATCCAAGATATGCCTCTTCTTGCCATCGTAATGAATTTTTGCCATTGGCACCTCTCTGTCAAAAAACATTTTCTTCACAGTGGCTTTGTATAAACTGTTATCGCCATCCCATTCAACATAAATACGCGAGCCAGGCTCTAACTTGCTTAGTACTGAGTAATTCTTTGGTGATGATGTTTCAACGACCAGGTCTCTTGATTTTCGTTTTCCCAGCGTAATGGAGGATTCAATTTTTGTTTGTTCTAAATCATTCTTACTGGGCAGCTGTGCAACGCACATTTTGTTCGCTGAGCTTGCTGTAGCTTGTGGTGGTTTCTTAATGAGGTGAATAGATGCGAACGAAAGCGAGAAGAGTTATTATGGAGGGATCAACATCAAGGAATTCCCAAATGAATGTTGACACAAGACTCACCTTCTTATCCTTGCCCGAACCCACATTCTTATCATTGCCTGAACCTGCAGTTGAGGAGAGTATCCGATGGTGCGATGTGCAACATCCATCGCATCTGGTCTGCGCGTGCTTTTCGCAGCCGGCCACCATACACAGCATTCTATCTTTGATGCCTCTTTTGACCCTTTTTGCGGTGGTGGATAGCTGAATTGCTGAAAGCTCACTATTTGCATCCCCGCCATTTATGCTCCAAAGTTCGGCTAGACGAGCTTTATTTCGTTCAAAATTACGAAAGAAAGGATTTTTGTGATCAGAGTACGACAAATTCTCATTGTATTTCGTGACAAGTTCTTTCTTGTTCCGACAAGTTTGTCGCACGCCAACATTGTTTGTTGTCTGTGTGTGGGCCCTGCGTGGAGTCTCTGTGCCTTTCCATTGTTCTGCTTTGACCTCAGGAGCTCCAGCAAATATATTGTAGGGTTTGTTTGGGTCACTGGCAGCATTGGCATTTTCAGCATCCTGAACAACTCTCTTCCCAACCTGTTCAAAATATTCTTGCATTGCATGTTCACCGCACTTGCTGAGCTGGAGCTGGAAACCTTCCTCTGTCCCAAAAAAGACACCATAATGGTCTTGAATCTTATGTTCGCCAAACTTCTCAAATTTAAAGGCCCTCATTACTGCATTTTGATACATGACATAGCACTTCTTTAAACTCTTTGGGGTGGTCTCCATGTATTCCGCAACCTGGGCCAAGCTGGGTGCTTTAGTTGCAACACTTTTCGGATTATCATGTAATTCAGAAAGATTGTAGAGGCGCAGAACTTTGCAGTGTTTTATGTGGGTTCCATGCAATTCGTTCAGTTTGTGGGTAGTGCGCTGTAGCATTTGAATTAGTTGGTTTGGTGTTTGAACTGATTTGATGGTAGGGATAGTCTTCAACGGAGGTAGGCGTTGCCCTAGGTGAGATGATATTAATTTCTCGAGGATGGACTTTGCGTTAGATTTACGGACATGTTTTGGTTTCGGTGGAGGTACTTTATCATGGTTTGGTTGTGGTAAAGAGGGCAGCTTTTCATCAATTGTTTCGGTAGACGCTGGCTTTTTATCAACTGCATAATTCGTATCAACCCGCATGTGTACATGGGCGATTGGTTGGGGAAGATGATAATTCGCTACCGCATTAATCGGAGAAGGTACCAATTGATCTCGCCATGCATGATCTTGCGTGATGGATGGAGGTTGATAATCTGCCATGGCTTCAACGGGAGGTAGTGATGGTTGCTCTTGCTCTTGCTGTTGGTTTCTACTGTCACGTATGAGCCATTTGTGAATGGATTCATTTCGTCTTTTGAGATCTCGAGTGATTTCTGTGGCCAATAATGAAGAATGGGTGGAAGAAGTACAACGTTAGCGGGGATATAATGGGACTAGATCAGCAAATAATATGGTATGGAGCTGTTCAGTCAACACTTACTTTGCAAAGCTCCTTCGTCGTCAACTACAAAAACAACATCGCCATGGGACATTTTCTTGAAAAATCTACCTCCCCTCCTCGCTAAGCTTCTCCTCAACGATTGAAAAATTTGATTCGCTACACCTTCTTCCCTGATCTTGTCCCCAGGTTGTTTTGTACCTAATATATTATATTGTTTCCACATGACTTGTTTATATTTCTCATCATTCAAGCTAAGAACGACATCTTCGTCGCCTGGCTCAGCAGCGTTGTTTTCTGCAGCCTCGTCTGGTGTAGGTTTTGCAGCTTCGTCTGGTGTAGGTTTTCGTGATGATCGCCTTGGCGACATCTTGGACGCGGTACTTTTATTCTCGGATGCGGGGGTTCTTGGCTGACGTACTCTCCTCGAGCTACTTGGGGGCTGTGGTGGACTTTTTCCTACTGGTGAGTTCAAGCTGGGCAGACGACTAGGTTTGGGCTTAGGTTTGGGCTTCGCAGGTGGTTTCTCTGGAGAGTCTGACCATTTACGGTAATTCTTCATACGCCTACGAATATCAGCAATAATTTCTAGTATTGATTGAATGGCAAATATAATCACATTGAGATCACAATGTTGACAAAAGGAAAGTGAGTTAAGCATACCACAAAAGTACTCACTGGCCAAGGCTTTCTCGTCATCAACCTCAACATTTTGACCATGAACGCACTTGAAAAATTTACCAGTGTTCCCGATATTTTGCTTCAGCAACGAGAATACTTCATTTCCAATTTGAGCTTCTCTGACATTGTCTCTTACCTTCCCGAGAATCTTATAGTATTTCCACATAGTAGTCCTGTAATAGTCATCATTCAAACTAAGGATGGCATGAAAGGGTTGGCTCTCTATCATCCCAAGAGGGGCCTCTCCACTCTTGAGCTCGGCTTCTTCACTTGGGGACCTTCCCGCATGGCCAACGCTTGAGTGTGCTTCACTTGGGGACCCTGCATAATGACCAACGCTGGAGTTTGCTTCACTTGGGGACCCTACATCATGATCAGCTTGGGGTTCTAGTGCACTTGAAGTTCGTACAACTGCACTCGAGGATCCCACATCATAATGGTCATCTTGCTTCTTCTCCTCTGCTTGTAATTCAAACAATTGGCATCCTACTTGGCAGTTACTAGATTGGGCAGCTGCAGCTACGGCAACTGGGGCTTGTTGTTCTGGGTCAGTCGGTTGTCGCTGTGGCGCGATGTTTGTTGGACTTGGTGCTGTTTTCTCTTGTGGAATAATGCCAGTGGGATTGCTGCTCGTGGTGTCCTCAGCAGGAACAGAGGCGTGTACTATGCCAGCCTGCGGAAAATCAATAACTGGATTTAGATCCATGACTGATGTTTCTTGAGGAAGAATATCCGTGGGATAGCTCGATATGGCAGCAGCAGCAGCAGCGAGCGCGACAACAGAGGCTTGACCCATGCCAGCCTGCATAAGATCAATGACTGGACTTGGATTCATGGCTGAACTATTCGCCAGTTCTGCCAGTTCTTCCTGAAGAAGACTAGCGGGGACTTCATTCGCCAAAAACTGTTGTTCGGCAGCAATGTCATTATTTCCTCCTTCGTACAATGGTTTGCCCTCCGGTACTACTTCTTGACTAGCAATAACAAGATTCCACCTCTTGCATGTTTCATGACGTCTTCCAATGTCACCCATGATTTCTTCAGTTAAAATGAGTCAATCAAAAAGATGAAAATCATGAGAATAAGAAGAAGAAGTGTCAATCCAATTATTGCAGCATTCCACACAACGAACTTACTCTGCATGGCCACACCCTCAGTGATCTCAGTATACACCTTACCACCTCTCGCAACCTTGAAGAATCGTCCTCCCCCCTCCTTGAAGCCAGCCACTATCCGAACCCCAGCATCTCTAACATTCTTTTTGGAAGAACTACTATCACCTACTTTTCCCAACTCTTGAAAGCATTGAAACATGACATTTCTGTATTTGGGATCGTAGAGGGAGAGGATAGTATCATTCTCATTTGGTTGTGGAGAGGACGTGTCGTCACCTGGAGAACTGATTGATGAAGGGGGGAGTTTGGTATCATGATGTTGCTCTTGTTGGCTCTTCTTGGAACTCAATAATTGTTCAGCAGCACTGCAATGCATCACTACTTGAGCAGACGAGTCAACATCACATTCCACAGAAGAAGAAGGTGGCGGTGGTTTTCTCTCTTCTGGTGGAGGCTTTTCAATAATAGATTTCCCTGCTTCTATTATTTTTTGTTCACCAGAAGATTCGGATACATCTTCTGATACCGATGGAACTTCTTCCTCTGACTTATTCATAGTAGTAGTATTATCATGATATTGATGTGTAGTAGCTGATGATGATGATTTTCCGTACCACTTTTGAACAGTTTCTATACGCCTTTTGATATCCCTTGTTATTTCTAATATGCATAAATAATAATGTTCATACAACCATGATGTGTCAGTGTATCTGAGCTTTCAACATCAATAACACCCATCACATCAAAAATAAAATACACACGCATCATCATCATCATCATTTCACACAAACATAAACTCACTTTCCAAAGCCTCATTTTCTTCCACCCTCAAACGATTCTTTCCCCCACGGTCCAACGTATAAAAACAAATTGCACCCGTTGTCCCCTCCTTTTTATTCCTAAATTGTGTCCATAATTCGTATGCTACATTTTCTTCCCGTGCATTATCCCTCGTTTTTCCGAGAATGTTGAATTGTTTCCACATTATTTGTTTGTATTGTTCGTTGCGTAGGCTGAGAATGACATCGGTATTGCCATTGTTACTTCCTACAGCATCGTCGTGACCGTGGGCGTGGGGGGGGGGAGAGTCGTTTGATGGAGGCCTCCGCCGCTGCCGAGCCACGGCCGTGTCGGACATTGTTATTTTGCTCAATCCAAGATCAGTGTGGGCTTATTACGGTGGAACAAGCGACGTTTTTTTGCGTGTAGTGAGTGAGCTTCGCTGCAACGTTGGGGGGTTGGGGGATGGGGTTGGGTGCCTAGGGGCAAAATCGTGAGAGCTAAGCAAAGTTGAAATATGTTGTTAGTTACTCATTTATTTTGTAATACACCCCTGATGGTCAAGGGGATTTTCATTTTTAGCATGTGTCACACATAATTCATGTTACAGTTTCCTTACTACTAATTACCATGTTCGTTTAGTTTAGTTCGTTTGTGGTTGTGAGCATCGTATCGCTGACACTCGCCGCCGCTTTCCACATGGAGCTGTGACGAAGTTGTGTTTTGTATACTGCTAGTTTAGCTCAAAGAGGTCGGTCTTGTGAATTGTATCGGGCTAGTTTCGCGATCCAAAAATGGCGCGAGCACCAAAATAATAGAAACCTCATCAACTAAAACTAAAACGCCGAAGTCAAAGCCAAAGACACAAAAGACCATGGCGGACGACTCCCCTAATCACGAGATGCCCTACGCAGACAGAGGAAGAATAAGACGGTAAACGAAGCGCAAGAAAGATGGATCAACAATCCACGCCATCGGCACCATCGTCCCCGGGGGCGTCATCTTCATCTGCCTCCACACAGCCAGAAACCCAAGAATATTCTTCCTCGTCCTTGTTTATGACGCAGCCTCCGCCGTCACTCGCACTACTCGCAACGCAGCCTTCTTTCACGCAGCAACATCCTGCTGCTGCTGATGTTCCTGCTACTGCTCTTTCAATACTGCCATTTACTCAAATGACAGAAAGCTCATCCTTATTGGCTACTCAGCCAAACACTCAGGTTGAAAATCATCAAGTATTGGCGACTGCGGCGTCAAATTATGAATACAATGATCAATTATTAATAACGCAGCAGCAGCCGATAACACAGCCCATTACACAACCGTGCAATGATTCCATGAATATGTGTCATGACAGCGGGGAATTGGACGAGACCGTGGCAGTTATGAATGGCGAAGCTGATGGAAACAATAATGATACGCGACATGATACTCACGCTGATCTTGATGCTGAGGCAATAAGAACGCGGGCGCAGCAAGATGTTGATTCCGAGCATCCATCATTGGAAAATGATGCATCAGCAGCGGTGCCAATGGCTATGGCGATGGATGTGAGGGCAGATTTGTTCGATGACAGTAATTTACAAGATGCAAATAATAGTGTTCAAGGCACACAGCCAAATAATGAACGAATGGCATTAGAGATGCAGCCTCGACCAATGATGCAAAATGTCTCGGACAGTACGGACATTACTCATTCTAGAAAGGAAGCTCAACCACACGGTATCGACAGTAGTGATGGGGGGGATGAAACGGTCCTTATTGATAATGCAATGGGCAATAGCAATGACACTTCTAATCATACCGCAACAACAGCACATTACAAAAAGAGGACAGTTACAAATCCATACGCCAAGAACAAAAAGTGCACACCAGCATCGTTGAAACGACCAATTGATCAGATTAGTAGTCGGAGTAGTTCGAGCTCTAGCAGCAGTGTAGTCGCACCAGCAGCTGCCGCTGCTATCGCTGCACCACCACGAAAACAAGCGTTCAATCCATACGCCAAACCAATAAAGCAACAAACTCCAAAACAACATGCGGTTCGAAATCCGTATGCCAAAGTAGCAAAAGTGGCAAATCCTGCCCAGAACATGATGCAACCTCCTTTGACTGCGAACAATACAGTAGCTCCAATGCAAATGATGAAGACTCCTGGCACGATTGACAGAGACCATCGCGAACCAGTTGTTGCAGCTAGCCGCAGCAATAACCCACCAACAACAACAACACCAGTCCGTCGTAAAGGGATTAGTCTATCGCTACCCATGGCAGAACGGTTGCCATCACGGAATGTATCGTATCAACCTGCGGAAATTTTGACGGTGGGTGAATTGTATCGCTACTTGTATAACCATACGGAAGAGGGTACTGAAGCTTTGGAAGGTGAGAATGCAAGTTCTTGTACAAGTGCAGATTCGACACCTTCACAGGAGATAGTGAGTGTTCGAATAACGGGGACATTACTTAGCGTGGCAAATTCCATTCCCAATGAGAACGATGCAACAAGAGGAAATAATAATTTGTACAGCAATGGAACATTTCTATTGATTGGTGATCCACTCGAAAACACGCGGTTTTTGAAGAAGGAAAAAATTCCATCAAGGCAAAGTAGTGGTGTTAAAGCGAGCAACAATACAGCTAATGGCGCACCAGTTGCCACAGCTGCTGCAGCTACACCGTCAATATTATCCGAGGCCACGCCCAAGACTGCTAAATTAACTTCCATTCTCAGGAATAAGAAAACACCATCGTCGAGTATGATGTCGGTAGTCAAAACGCCAGGTTCCAAGCCTGCTGCAGTGGCTGCTTTGAGATCTAATGAATCCACGGTAATGACGATAGACCGAACAGAGCAACCTTCCTCGACTACTGCTGCGACTGAGCAACCTTCTTCGACTGCTGATGTTGATGCAACTCCAGCCATCAAGCCGACGAATGATAGCAACAACAATACAACAACAGTCAACAACTCCAATAATAGAAGCAGGTCAGTGATGAATCGTGGGATATTGAATACCAACAAGAAGAAGAAGAATTTGGTGTACAATGGCGGTGGGGCGGGCGGGGGAAAGCGACTATCGTTTGGAGGTGGTGGATTAGGTGGTGGAAAAGGCGGAGGCCTGCTTGGACGAAAATTCATCACGCCAAAGAGAGGAGGAATAGTCAACTCAACCTCAACGACAAGCACTGGACCATTATTGTCCAGTGTTAGAAAAGATTTGATGAATAGGGTAGGCTTGTCTTCCGCGGTGAAGAAACGATCACTAGTATCCGTCAAGAAATCATATATTGGTTCTACTACCGCTATCAGGGGCAAAAATCCAAGGCCTGAATACATAATACAGCGTCATCCATCACCATTAGTCCCAGTATGGATTGGATCCTTTTACAATGGTGATGGATTGGATGGTTCGGTTGTCGGTGATTTGGTAATGATCATGGGTGAGATTGTTATAGAACGTTGTGGAGTTTGCCAGATGAGGAGTTGTATGTCAGATGACAACAACAATGACGATGATGAAAACAATGATGCTTGTTCTACACATGTCGATACTAGAGACGACAACAACGCAGGAGGAGAAGATGCGCATAAACAATCTTCTCACACATCATTACTTGCTGCCCCTACACAAATACGGACGGTGAGTGATGCAGCTATATCTATTGCAGCATGCGCCGTAAATGTATCTAGAGGAGTAGAGTCCTCATCCCAGCAAACACAGCAGACAAGAACACCTGCACAGGAGGGCGCCATGAAAAGATGCACCAGGATATTTTGCAATCAATGCCCGGGGCGTTTTATAAGTGCTCGATTTGTCAAAAATGCTAATGGGACAGATATGAGTTTGCAGAGGGAGGCATTGCAAGCCCGGCGTGCATATATGGCAGAGAGGAGAAGGCAGATGGAATGCCTAATGCCAACGACTAATTCTTTGGGTCTTTATTCTGTGGGTTGTGGACCACAACCTATTTAGGGAACTTCTTTTTGGTTTCAGAGATTTGCTGTAATATTCGTACTTGTGTTATACACTTTGAAGTAAGCATCGCTATTTATACAAATGTTACAATGATTTACTCACATCCAGCCGAATTTAGCAAACAAAGCACACGTCGACGACAAAACCGGAGCCCC
>JALLAU010001025.1:0-11876 GCA_036939495.1 Thalassiosira hispida
ATGTGTTGCAATCAAAGGCGCAACGAGTTTTTTCCCGCACTTTAGTGTAGAAAAAATTCTTTAATTCTTTTTTGGCGCGCCAGAGAAAAAAAGTCATTTGGGAACGTTGGAACGATGTAAATAACTGTTCCTGAGACGCAAGGCGTTAGATAATGATGGGTACACGATTTCATTCCAGAAAGATGATCTGGCATATGCGAACCTGGCGTCTACTGTACTGCGAAATAATATTTCTACAAAGAACACGGTCAGAGACTCATCTGGTTGGACCCAGTATCAAGTTGTAGTTTTGAGCGAGAACGGTTATCGTCAAACAAAGTCGATACATCTGAAAACAAATAATGACCAAAATGAAATCACTCGGCAAATGCTGAGGAGATCCTCGAGGCGCTCACTTCCACGTCAATCCTCCGTTGGCTCGTTGTCTAGATCTTTCCGAGATTTGTTTTCTCTTGATAGAGACTAATGCCGTGAAAAGACACTAGATATCCTTACTCACAGTGGATATGATTCTAGATTTCAAATGGAGCCACCTGGCTCATCGATCAGAAGTCGTTTCGAGCAATCCCTATGACACTATGTTTCTCTGATTTATTCCAGTCTTGAAGACATTTTCATGATCTAAGATGTGATAAATAATAGTCAATCAATAATTGGAGCCAACAAGAAGTTTGCCTCGCTTACATATAACAGGATTGAGCCTCTGAAATCTAAATCAGCTGGTACATGTGCAGAGCATGGATCACTTTAGCTTGAAGTACGCTATTTTTAGGAAGAGTACCAAGTCGGGGGTTACCAGTGTGACATTCTCTTGATTGCTGGGAGCTGGGAATGTAGTTGGGTCATGCCCAGTTGGTACTGGATTCTCCTGTGTAAACAATCAAATCTCAACTGCCTCTAAATTTGCATTGCCCCACCAAGGGCAGTATTGACTTGTAGGCATTTCTCCCAAATCTCCTTCAACAAAGCTTTCCTCCTAGATGCAGCCACACCAGAAACACCCCCGACTGCATTTTCACTTTTGCATAAGGCTGCAATCTTTGAGATGGTGATGCTTGCTTCGTTCTTCAAGTCTTCATTCTTTGGACTAATGATAGATAACGTTTTGAGCATGTGAAACATCGCTTTTCTGCATACATTCGTTACATCTTGACCATTCTCCTCTCTAAGCACACTCACTGGTACCCCAACGGGCCCGACCACCAATATGAAAGAATCCAGCAAAGCAGCGGTTGATGCCATCATTAGATTCTTGGCACTTGCCTCTCCTCTGGGACTGTGCGCAATAGCAATCTTCAACCCTGCACTTGCGGCCGTTAGGCGTTCCGTTGCTGTTAGAAGTCCTTTTTCAGATAATATGGATATAATGATTGGTGCATCTGCAAGAGATTCTGGAACATACTCGACAATCCAATCAATCCAGTTTTCTGGAAGATCTTGCTTGATCAGAGCGGCAATAATACCCCGTCTTTTTGATACGATAGAGTGTTTTACTGTATGCAATGGTATGGAATCTCGTAGGATTACGCTATCCTCCTGTACGAGGTTGCAGTGTATCTTGCCCGACTCTCTGGGCCAGTGGTTCTACGTACGAACATGGTACAGAAGTAGGAATATAAGTCAGATTAGGTTGCTCACTTAGAGATGTTGTATGTTCCTACGAGGAATCAGTTACCGCTTACTATCTGCTTCACACCTCTCGAGTAGAAAACATCTAATCATAATCTGAGTTATGGAACAAATCCACTGTCACCTTTGTTGGCCATCATGGCCACAATGTAGAGAATGCCCTTTCATTGATGTGATTCTTGGATCATTTTATGTAATTACGGGCATACGAACTGAAGGCGGCATTCGATGCACTGAAACATCCAAGATAGTCGTTCCACTTTCCTCTCTCTCTACTGCTACTGGAGGACTTTTTCGTATCCAGGCCAGAGAAAGTCAATAAACCAAAACTAATTTGAGTCATGCCGGCCGGCGCGCGTGAAAACCAACAACACGACAAACGCCCGCTCCAAGAACTGAACTGCCACCCTGACCTGATGTAGAAGGATGATGCTGCTGTAAACAATTCATTGCTGTATTTTTCTTGATAGAACCACCCATTAATACCGACTTGTCCGTTTTTATCATGTCAATGCAAAATCCATTCCGCGGTCCCCGACCATCTGCAGCGGCAACGGCAACGGCAGCCAATTCCAATTTCCCCGGGGCGACAACAATTCGCGGTGGTAGTCCACGCGAGGCATACGATTCCTTCATCGACTTTGACGGCTTCCCCGCCGCGGGCGGTGCTGCATCCTATGCATCATCTCCATCACATTCCACAGCGACTACATCGATTAATATCGATGGTTCATCGAACGTTCAGTATTTAACAATGGGGATTGTTGGTGGGCGATCTCCAAACAATATTAGCAATGAAAGACTGTTACCCCTAAAGCCAGCAGCTGTTCCATTGGTAGATTGGCCATCAGAGGAAGATCCAAAGCTGGTAGATTGGCCCGTGGCAGAGTCGCCCCCAATGTTGTTTGATATGAAGCAGCAATCGCGACAACAACAACAGCAGCAAAGCCATAGAGATCAGCAAATATTCCGTCGCAAGGGAGCTGCAAATAATTCTGGATCGTCCAGCACGCAGCCCTCTTATAGTAGCAGCAGGGGTAGCAGTGCTGGTGCTCATGGCGGGGAAGAGAAGCGGTCTAATGTTGGTGGAAGGGGGAGGATTATTTTTGAATCGTACGAGGCTGCTGCATTTGCAGACAACACAAACAATAGCAATGCCTCACACAATAATAGCAGCGCTTCGCGTGATTTTGGAAGTTTCAGTGGAAGCGGACAGAGAGGGGCATCAATTTTGGACAATATAGTAGAGGCGGCTCGCGCAGAACCTGCTGTGGTCAAAAATGCACCGCAATCACACAACAACTTGACTAATCGAAGGGATGCTGCAAATGATTCAAATATTTCGCAAGGCAGTGTTCCTAGCAGCGTGTCCAAATCTTTTGGGAATCAAAGCAGCACGTCCAGGTCTTTTCAAAATTCTTCACCAGTACCCAGTGCATCTACTATTTCGCGGAATCAAAGCACCATGTCCAAGTCTTTTGGGAACAATTCATCATCACCAGTACCCAACACTATGTCAAAAAAACAATTGCCATCTCCACTGCCAGAACAAACTACGACAACAACATCTAGTTCCATCTCTCCACAATCTGTCATTAGGAAGACGGGAGTTGTTAATAAACTGGTGTCGTTATTTTCCAATAATAAGCAACAACAACAACAAAACCAAAGCCAGGCGGGATCTTCACAAACGTCAAGACAGGGTTCGTCAACGACAAACTCAAAGCTCGAAGCAATAACAACAAAAAATGGTCTACAGCATTTGAAACAATCAATAACAACCAGTGTCCAATTCCACGTCCCTACAAAACAAATAATACAAACTCGAGCACAAGCACAAACCATTCCTACAAAAGCTGCCGCTGCCTCACAACAAGAACAGCAATCCCCACAAAAAACAAATAATCATGACAATACTTCATCAAATATACCTGCAATCTCACCAGCACGATCCAATGCCCAATCCAGCGTCACTGGCTACTCTGGCGATTCGTCGTCGTACAATCCAACAGGATGGCCGGGGACTGTGGATAAGCGTGGTAGGACTTATATGATGGAACAGAGTTATAGCGAGAGTGAGGGGGAGAGTTCGGCGAGTCCACAGCGCCGGATTAGGGCTGGAGTTGGGAATGGACAGCATTCAGTGCAACCAATGGAGCAGCAGGTCTCATCACAGATGCGGGTATTAGACTGGCCAGTAGAGGAAGATCCAAAGGGACTGCGCCGCCCGGCGGAGCCATCACAAATTATGATGCAGGACCAATATCCTGTACAAAATTATCGACAGAATGATGATCCACAACTCAATCAGTTCCCTGAACAAAGGGGCTTTGGATTTGATGAATCAGGCTCGGCAATGGCGGCCGGTCAAGCCGAATTGGATGATTGGCTGAATGGTTCGAACGTGGGAAGTTTCTCCGTCTACGATGGAGAGAGTCAATTCTCGCAACATCGAAACAACAATGAAAAGAGCACTGGTCCAATAGACTTGGATGACGCCTATTCCTACAACAACAGCACCGAAAGGAAGGGTGGTCCGATTGATTTGGACGAGGCATACGAACGTCGTTTTGATGATGACAATGATATGAACAATGGATGGAGGGAGGGCCGCGAGGAATCACTGACAAACATTTCGGAAACCAAGACTGCCGCCGATATTCAATTGGAGGCGGCGCTGGGAATGGCAAACAACCACTCACTTCTTCGACAGACAACACCCAACAAATCAATGTGTAGCAATGCAGGAACAACCATGTCACGTTCAATGCTAGACGATGAAGCAGAAGCTCAACTCCAGGGGGTTGACTTGAGCGGGAGCGAAATGCGCATTAGGGCTTCTAGGAGGGAGGTTTCGTCGACCTCTTCTAGCGGTCCAAAGATGTATAATGAGGAAGTGGACTTTGACTACTCTTTACCGGATGAGGCATGCAACAATAACAATTCATACTCGTCGCAAAACATAATACAGCAACAACAACAACAAAGTCAACTGAATGGCCGTCCTCCACATCCTCCCATTCCTCAAACTCTATCAGAAGAGGCATTGCGATGGAAAGATTCACAGAGTGCACCGCCACGAGCGGGGGGAAATCTCATGCTGAAAGGCTATCGTGGCTTCCTCGAAAAGACAAATGATGTGCCAAATTTGATGGATGATTCGGAAAGTGATGTGAGCTTGGGGACGGGTATTTATTCTGTTCGACAATCTGGGAATATGGGGTTGGCGCTTCCTGCTAACGCTCGCAACAGCGGTGGTGGTCGTGCATCTTCGATAGTTTCGTCTCGTCATTCCTCCAATGTCGATTCTGGATCGGATGTGTTTGATGGATTACAAGAGGAGCCATTTGGATCTATGCAAAATGATATACTGAATGTGAATTCTGAGTTCACACAACAGCAACGGCGATGGAAGAAACATGGTGCCACTCAACCAACTCAAGCAACACAACCAATTCTGCAGCAGCAGCGACAACATTTTGCAACCAATGATGGTGAACATTTTTCTACCCAGTTCAATCCGTTTACCGCCAGCCGCAGCGAAGGAGGAGCCTGGCAGTCGAATACAAACACACGGCCAGCAAGCCAATCCCAATTACAATACCTCAGTCAAAGTTCCGGGAGGGAAGATGTCGCTTTTATGGAACCATCCCTTGATATATCCGCCATAACTAGGGGGTCTGACGCCAACGACTTCTCCCATCACCTTGGCGACATGGACGAAGCAGAAGAAGACTTTGAGAGTCTACCTGACCTTTCCATCTACTACATCGAACCCGAAATGGTCCGTAAGATGGTGCGAGCATTTCGAAAGATTTGCACGAGTCAAATGGAGATTAGCAGCTCTGAGGAAACGATGCTGTATGATTTTGAGAATTTAGTCGATACAAAGAAGGCATTTGCCCTGTTCGAAATGAGAAGTCGTATCATGGAAACGGATATAGATCGTGGATTAGAGAGGCGGGGTGGGACGAACGTCGTAGATGATATTGTGCTGACGCCTCATTTTCAGGCGGCCTCGCGTGTACGAGATGCTGTGATTGTAAGCAAGGCATGGAGGGATGGCGCCACACCGAGAGATGTGGTAACGGCTCATTTGCTAACGCGTCGATCGGCGAGGGCATACCATGTCCGCAGACCGATTCAACGCATTCGTCGTCCGGGCGTGCCATTCTACAACTACGGTCCACAATACTGGCTTGAAGAGGTGAAATGGCTCGACGACACGGACTTTATGCTCATGCGATGCCAATCGCTTGGGGCTGGTACGATGAAAGGATTTGAGATGTTTACTATTGGCGATTGTCAGAGCATACTGTTGAAGATGACGAGTGACAATTGCACGCGACTTCGGCGCGAGCTAAGATCCGCAATGGTGCGCCAAATTGAAGCAGAGGAACTAATGCAGGAGGTGATTGATTTAGACACCGATGAAAATATCGTGGCAGAAGCCGAACAGCTTTATATGGATGCAACGGTAGAGGTAAAAACATTGTCGATCAAATTGGTTTTCGCTGACAAAGCTTTCGCGCTAGTACGAAGTCGGATGGAGAAATTGGTGGAGACTATAGAGTCTCTCCTTGTATCAATAGAAAATGGGGACGAATCTGTTACGGACGAAGGCACAACATCGTCAATGTGCTCTGCAGACGACGAGGAGACGGACGACGATTCTTATGTCAGTCAGGACAGCGAAGATAGACTGAAACTCGTCGACAGGGCCAAGAGAGCCGGTAAGTATCATTCTGAAAAGAAATCGAAAATAGTTTCGACCGTACTCTGAACCATTTGTCAATTCACATTACTACTTGTGCACACGCAGAATTATCCGCTGAGGTTGCCGTGAGAGAAGCAATTTTGGCAAAGCAAGAGGCGGAAAAGATCAAATCCGATAAGCAGAAAGAAATTGATGAGCTGAAGGTGAGTTGTGATGAGCAGACCCAGTGAGATGTGGTTACTACACCTTTGTTGACTAATTATTCATCACATTCAACTTTTACTTGCGTAGGAAGCGCTTTACGATATGGAAACAAAATCACAACTTTTGGCAAGTGAACACCACCGAAGTTTGGAGGCAAAAAGCTCATGTTTTTATCTCGATGATGCAAAATCTTTTCTAGAAAGTACGTTTGATAAACATTCTGCGGAAGATTCAGCTAGGAAGAATAGATTGAAGCAAAAGTTTCGCGACCGGCGAAGTATGCCAGCGGATGAAGAAGACGTGTCCAGTCGGAACCAAAATCGACTGAAAGATGAAGAGATATACCAACACCTCGATTTCTATTCGAGATCTCTTTCCCGAAACAAATAACAAGGCGTGTTACTTAGCTCGTTATTGTTGCTTGAGTTAGACCTGAGAGTACCATTCGTGTTCTTGTATCTCTGAAAGCTGAAGTCTCTCCCGAGGATTTGCCACCATCAGCTTTGAAACTAAATCTTTGAATGGTCCACTCAACCCCGAAGGAAATGCTTTGAATGTGCCCTTCTGAATCTTCGCAAATAGTTCTGGCATTGTCGGCTCATCAAATGGCAAACGTCCTGTTGCCATAACATACAATATCACGCCTAGTGTCCAAATGTCACTTTTTCTACCATCGTAACCATCGCCCTAATGATGATAGGTAGGATACTGAGAAAAAAACAACATAAAATGGTGTGGGCAGAACAAGGGTGAGTCACTCACCTCAAGTACCTCCGGAGATACGTAATTGGGAGACCCGCCTGTTGAGGAGGGAGGATACACAATAGAGTGAGATGATGACGATTAGGCTAGGAATAGAAACACACAAATTGACCTGCACTAACAAGTAGTATGAAGCATTTTTGAAGATGTCAATGTCGCCTCTCCACTGTTGTTGTGAAGCGCCGATAAACCAAAGTCAGTGATCTTCAATTGGCCATCTTTATCCAGCAGCAGATTCTCTGGCTTCAAATCACGGTGGCATATGTTTTGGCTGTGACAACATGCGACACCTTCCACTAATTGCCGGAAGAAGAACCGAGCTTTCTCTTCGCCGAAACCCCTTTCTTTCACCAGCAGCTCAAATAGCTCACCCCCTGTCACGAGCTCGAGTACCAAGTATATCTTTGTCTTACTAGCTAAGACCTCATAAAACTGCACAACTCTTGGATGTTTAATTATTCTCATGATGGCTATTTCTCTCTGTTTTGTTGAAGCGGAAACCAAGGCGTCACCATTGAGTAAAGTGAATGAAAAGGAATCTAGTTGCTCAACATATAATACAATAGTAAAGATAATAATATAATTTACTTTCAGTTGCTTTCCCATACGTTGTTTCTCAATTTGCTGTTTGTCAAGACATTTGACAGCGAACTCGAGCCCTGATTTAACATGTCTTGCTCGACGTACAGTAGCAAAGGTTCCTTCCCCTAGAACCTCGCCAAGCTCGTAATCACCAACTCGCTTCTTAAAAAAGGATGGCTTCGTTGACTTCGTCATCCTGGGTTGAGTCTGACCTTAAGGTAAGAGGCCGAGAAATGCCAACGAAAACGGGATCGCAAGGCATCTCAAAAAGTTGGAAATCTTCATATATTTCAGCCGTTTTTTACTTTGATTTTTTGCCGTAGTAGAAGCATTTGTTCCTTCTTTATCAATGGAATAGCTATCACTCCTAAACACTCTCGTTGATGATGAAATATGTATTTACCATACAACAAACAAATATCACAACTTTTCTTCAGAGACAGTGTAAATATAAAATGCTTATGTAATAAAGAACCCCCAACTGATGCTCGATGTGGTGATTATCTGTCTCCTTCTTCTGATGACAAAAACAATATTCATACCTCTCTCTGTAAATCATCTACAATACATATTCATATATGTCCAGATTAGAGCTTACGAGGCTTCCAACACTACTTAGTTAGCACGACTTACTTTTGATCGCATCATTTATTATTATTTATTAATTTTCTTACGTGTGTTGACAATTGACAAGGGTTTCGATCAGGGCCTTTCCCCAGGCTTTGACTTCTATTTAGTATAATTCCATTTTCAAAGGCTTTTTTATGTGACGCAAGTTGTTAGGTATATGGCCTGCCTTGAAGGGCGCTAATGCCCCATACTAATTTTTTGATTGTAGTGAGCATGTGCACAATGAGTAATGAGGCTTAAATAGAAGACTCACAGACAGTATTAGCATGCAAGTGTGTTGTCTCACCGGCCTGGGCACTTTGATAGTATTCTCTTCATCGTTAAGAGGGAGATACGCCGTGGGACGTCCTAGGCGCCGTTTGATGGGTGTAGGCGTAGGTGAATTTTCCTGATTGGCCACTCTTTCCTCACTTCTAACTTCAGTTTCTAAGATAGCCAATTGCTCTCGGAGAAAGTTATCTTTTTCTAGATCGGAAATCTTTGTCTTGCTAGCCGCAATCAATTCATCATACATGCAAATTTCACTCATCTGGGCTGTGCGAAGACGCTGCTTCTCTTGCACACGGACTTGGTATTCATTTATGTCTTGCAGTATAGCTTGAGTGGCAATCTTCCAATTTCTTGATGTCTCGTCCAACGTTTGCGTGTGTAGCATTATCTCTTTTGCAGAGATCTCCTTCGACAACAACGCCTCTTTCTTTTGCCGCATAAGCTTTCCAAGTAAGGAAAGCTTAGATTTCAGTTCCTCTAATGACGGATCATTAACAGCATCCAAAGTCCGAAATCTACTACTATTTGTTGGATTTTCCAACTCAGACGAGAGCCTCTCAGTTTCTAGCACCTGCACCTCTAGTTTTTTCTTGACATCCCCAATCTGTTCATCAATCGTAGTGCCTCCGAGCTCCCTTTGCACCAGGTCTATACTTCGTTGAATGTCCTTATTCTGAAAGGCATATATCAATAGGTCATAGTTGAAAAAAATCATTTAGACCTTGGCCTTGAAAAAAAGAAATAATCATTAATCCTACCAAGAGACCAATTGCCACCTTCCTATCTAGTTTGGGAAATACCACAGGAGCAATGCTTACCTTTCGTTCCCACGCGTGTCTTTCTTCTTCTACTCGCTGGATGGCCAGCTCTCCTTTCTTTGCCGTTATAGATATTGCTAGCGAAGTATCATATAGGGCCACAATTTGTGCTTTTCTCACTCGTAGCTGCTCGGCCATAGACTGCTTGATGCTGGCCATCTGTTCAGTTTGGAGTGTCGCTCGTTCTACTTCCCATTTCGAGTGTCGGAGAGATGAATTACACTTGTCAATTTGCGCCTCTTGCCTCTCAACATCTTCAAGAGCACGTCGATAGCCGGTCCAGGTCTTGCTTTTATCGGTTCGTTCGGCTGAACGCATTAGCTGTGAAGCTATTCTTGCATCAGTTTCCTCCTGAAGATTCTTCATTTTCTCAGTCCTCTCTACGGTGCGTTCCCTAAGCTCAACCTTGAGCCTTTCACACCTCAACTTCATTTCATTCAATGCCTTCTTCGTTTCTCCTATCAACGTCGTGTATTCAACCGTTTTTTCCTTGAGCATGTCATGTAAAGACGACAAGTTGTGTGCTTTTTTCTCCGCGTCCTTAACACATTTTGAGAGGTCAAGCTTTTGCATCTCGTGAACATGAATGTTCTTATTGACATCGTCTTTGAAATGTTCCGCATGCTGAATCTTTCTCAGCGTGAAGGCGCGCTTTTCTTTCGTTAGCGCTAACAACTTAGTGGCTCTTCTCTCGTCGGCCCGCGCTTGTTCCGTTTCGCGTTCTCCCTGAGCAACCAACTTGGCTGATTCTTGAAAGCTATCAAGGGTGTCATTCTCTACATATTCCTCGTCGAACAGCTTCATGATGCTTGAATCAACTTTTGAAGCAACTTTTGATTTCATTTGCATGTAGGTCCGCTTATCTGCATTTATGATACTCATTGTGGATTGAAGATCTTTCAACTTAGACTTCATCTGTGGCATGGAGGACTTCAGTTTGACAACAGCGTGCTGTCTTTTCACAAGGGCCCTCTTCTCCAAATTAATTTGTCTGTTTTCTGCTGTTATGAACAGACCATTATTTCGTATCGTTTTTTGGGCATCTTTCATGTGCACTTCAACTTCAACCCTTTCAGATGCCAATGAATGCTGTACCACTTTAGCTTGATCCAGTTCATTCTTATAGCCATCAACACGCATGCGTCTCTCGTCCAGCATCTTTTGATCACGATGCAATTTCTTGATCTCTGTATTCTGTTGCTGATCAATATCAGCTTTCCGGTGGTGCTGTTGACTGATTTCAACCCGGACTTCTGATTTGCTCTGCTCAATACAATCTATTTGTAGTTGGATCGCGTGTGCTTCTTGTTGAACCGTTGCTAGTTCTTCTTCGTGTACATCTGGCCTGGCTTCAAGCTTCGACAGAGTATCCTCTCTTTCCTTCATAGTCTGCTGATACTTTCTATCTTCTGAGTCGACAGTATCCTTCAAACTGACAAATTCTTGAAGTCGTTGCTCGTCATCTGCATATGCTCGAGTAGATACTGCAATCTCCTCTTTAGATGACTGCAGCAACTCGCCAAGCCGCTCAAGCTCGGGTAGAACATTAAGCTTGTTCTGTGTCAGCACATCCTTGAGTTTTGATTCTAGCTCTCCTTTTCTCTCTTCAAATTCTTTCACTCTTTTTTGAACAACCTCCACGGCCCTTTCCGCCGCATCAAGTTTCGATTGCGCTTCTTCCTGACCAGGTCCCATATTACTTTGAAGCTTTTCGTAGAAATCGCGTCGGTTGATAAACTTTTCCACAAGGCTGCGTTCTACTTCGATTTTACGTATCGTCGACTGTTCCTTCTTCCTCAGTCTTGCCTCGTACTGAAGCAGCTGCGGCAATATATCTTCCATATTTCGCCGCATTTCTTCCGTTGTCTGACTCATATCCTAGCAAGTGATCGGGGTGCTAGACAGTGGTGCCAAGAAACGGTTGATATATACGTAGGGCACATGTAGGCAACATCAAATCGAGATACGATGTAAAAAGATCGAAGCTTGCACAAAAGGTTGACATGCATCAACACAGGGTATCTTACTTGTGGTTGGAGCGCCGGCAAGTTTGGTCACTGGCGATTTTCGAGGCTCGAGCAGAGATAAATAACTGCCTCGAGGGTTGCCAAAGATTCTGGGTCAAGAAGCCACGGGTTTTCCTTTAGAGGAAAAACTCATTGCGCCTTTGATTGCAACACATAATGGCTTAAAAGACAAATAAGGCAAACATAGAACCTAGCATAGTAGTCGAGTGGGACATCGTCTATTTTGCACAAAATGGA
>JALLAU010001026.1:0-11462 GCA_036939495.1 Thalassiosira hispida
AGCACGACAGGCCAAAGCAAATCGGAAGGCGAATCGCAAACGTAACCTATCGCCCTGAATGCCATCTCAAAAATGAACTTTAATTTGCTCATCCTTCCTCTAGTTTACTCTACACTGGCATCCGCGGTCACTCCTGAGAAATTGGGCTCGTTTTGGTTTGTCCTCGTTTCGGCAATCGTCGTAATTTGCGTGTCTTATGCTGTTGCAACCTTGCTTGGGAAACTACTCTTCAAAGTGGATAATAAGGTAGATTTTGACGCACTCAGAATCGCGGCAGCCTTCCCGAACATCGTGGCCCTTCCTATTTTGCTCTTCCCAACTCTGTGCGAATTCCCTGTAGTTTACAATGGATTCTATGAAGGACAAGATGGAAGTACAGTGGCTGAGAAATTGAGAAGCTGTGTGGATCAATCTAATGCCATGATATTCATATATTTTTTCGGTTGGAATCTACTTTATTGGATTGTTGGATATCCAACACTTGTTGCTGCTGGACAGAAGTGTCAGACGAACAATGAAGGATTGCTTTCGAGGACAGAACCTCATCTTCCAGTGGATTCCTTCAAGAGTGAAGAGCCAGAGGTCAAAATTGATGTGCAGGACAAACATATACAACGAAGCAACTCGAGATCTGACAATGGTATACCTGATGAAGATGCAAAAGAGGTATTAGACGAAAATCAACCTAAGGATGAACACGCACAATCAACGATTGAGGCAAGAACAAGCATTCAAATTCTTACAAATGCATTAATACAAACATTCAAAAGTACAGGTTTCATTGGCTCGGCATTGGAGTCGCTTGGCAAAGCGAGTTCTTCTGTGGGTACGTTGTTTGTTGCGGCTAGCTTGGTGCACCAGGCCAAGATGATGAGAATGCAGGAGAATCGCATGACAATGAATGCGCTACGACTGAGTTGGGTACCGTCGAAAGTACTACCGCACGGAAGCGCATTCATGGTGAAGAGTCCACTCCTGATACTGAATCTGTCCAACACCATTCTAAAGACCTGCGAGCATCCATGCGAAGGAGGCGATCATCGATATCTCAAATGAGTAGCAAAGCTATGGCAGCAATACGTCGTCGGAAGCCCACCATTGTGGCACCAGCTATTGTCTGTCTAATCATCATAGCGATGGATTGTGGTGGCGTTTTAGTGGCATACCTAACCTGGCGAAAATTGTTGTGATTGTAAATGCTGGTCTTCCTGGAGCACAGCTGATCGTCCTTACTTTGAAGTCAAAAGGGCTTTCAGATAGCGCATCCATTGTGGCTAAAGTGTATCTACCGAGTTACCTTCTCTCCGTCGTAACAATAGCTGGGTGGTCATCTTTGGGCCTCATAATTTCGGTACCTCGTGAAGATGGCACTTCATTTTGCAGAAGATGATAGTACATTGATTTATTAAGAATGATATAACGATGATTATATTTTGTTTATGATGCTGAGGCAACTATGAAAATTGATTTGCGATCACGATTCCAATTGTCCTTGTTAGCGGCATTGCTATATTGTGCTGAATTGTTGACTAGCCCTGAATCCAACACTTTCACATTTTTTAGCTGCACTGCAGTTGATAATAGCTGACAGTATGTGCCAAATTGACCTTTATTTTCATCTGTCTCGTCACCAACCCATTCTTTGCCATCATTTGACTGAAGAATAGATGACACATCCAACTCAATAGTAGGCGGTAAGGTTAAACGAGGCTTATCAGCCTTTTGTGTACTTGGGCAGTCTTTTCTTTGATGGCCAATTTCACCACATTTCCAACATGGATTCAAAGCAGCAGCCTTTTGGAAGATATCAATACGTTCGTTTTCATCAGATGGTAACATATTGCATTTGTGGATTGAATGTATCTCGGAACATAAATAACAGGGTATGCCTGCAAATGTTCGTTTGTTTGCACTATCACGCCTTTGGTTTGCTTCCGTTAATCTCATGCAGATTACATCCACCCCAAGTTTTGACTACAGGCCTGCCCTCTTCGTCTGCACTTTCATTTGATGCAATAATGTGATTTCAATTAATATCCTGCTGCTTGTCCAACATTATTATGCTAGAAACATGATCGGAAGTCTTTCCACGAAAAAGGTAAGATGCAAGCATGGATAGGATGCCCTTGCCACAGCAAACGTCCACAAGAGTGAGAGGAGTTGTTTCGTTTTCATTTTGAGATCTCTGTTCCAACCAGTTAACAAAAAGTTGTAGCGCTACGGTAGACTCTTCAACTTCGTGTAGGAGAGACTTTTTGTTGAGTAGTGTATGCCAACCGGGTTGCCCCGCCCATGTTTCTCCCCAGAGACGTAAAATTTGTACAATTTCAATGGTTAGGTCACGACCTCGGCTGTTTTCATGAATACCATCTGCATTGGAACTGAATGATAGCCCATTCGTTTCAAGATCCTCTATGACAGACCATATCCTCCACATCGATCCATCGTCTCCATTCTGTTTCTTGGCCCTGATATTCCGTTGGTTGATGGTGATGTCATCGGCATCGGCAGCGGCCACCATCGATGTTGCTGTTGACGCGTGAGGAGCGCGGATGTGAGCTAGACGTCTTGTCGATAGAGCTACTGATAACGAATGGGATTGAGTCAGCAGCAAAATGGAAATGATAACTGTGGAGATGAGCATTCCTAATGCTAATGCTTTCCTACTACTCTTTTGATGTGAAGCCGAGAGAATGGCATGATTGAGTAGATAGCCCTGTGCAAAATTACAATCAAAGTAAGTTTTGATCGAATTATCTCTATATTTATCAGTATTCCTATGCATAAAATTCCACAAAAGTATTTTGCCGAGCCCGCAACATTTCCTCCTCCCAGGAAAACAGTCAACCACAGTCAACCGAGACAACTGCAAACTCGGCACACGCATACGACAAAATCGTTAAAGCACCATGAACATGATGAACAGGCTATCAGGTGGCGTCACCCCAAGTCCCAAGAAGCGCACCCCAGGGAGGACGCGACGCAGCGGTCAGGTAGGGGATTGTTGCCGTCCATGCCACTGCATTTTGTTGTTGTTGACCGTTACTGTTACTGTTACTAAAGTTGTGATTCTCTCTATTGTATTTCAGCCAACGCCCACTACCGTGGAGCGCGAACAAGCCATGCGAGACTACAAACTCTCCATCGAATACAAACATCTCAAACAACATTGTCCCGGCGGAGTGTACATGGTCCCATCCTTCGACGACATTCGTTTATTCCACGGTGTCATTTTCGTCCGGCGGGGTGCCTTCACGAATGGCATATTCAAATTTACATTGCAGTGTCCACCCAAGTATAATGATGTGGGGACACATCCCAAGGTGAAATTCATGTCGTATGTTTACAATCCGCACGTTGATCCTGATACGGGGTTGATGGATATTCCCGTGGCGTATCCGCAATGGGACCCTTCGAAGCATTTTTTGGTAACGGTTTTGACTTACTTGAAACGAATATTTTACGTCAAGGATTACAAAGAGTTGAGCAACGAGGAAGCACGATTATTACCCAATCAGGAGGCATTGAAGTTCTTTCAGACGGATCCGGATGGGTACCGACGTCGTGTCCAAGAATGCGTGAGGGAGAGTCAACGGGGAGTATTCTTGAATGAACCGGGTTGTTCTATAAAATTTACAGAGGAGGAGGCGCGTCACGAAGCATTGAGGAATTTGATGAAGGAAAGGTTTGGGGGGAGTGATGCCAATGATGAAACACCGGGTAAGGGCGATGATATTTCTGGAGTGGTGACGCGAGAGGAGACGTTGGAGATTGTTGCCGAGGTGGCACGAATGGGTATACAATGATGTGGTTTTAGAGTGCAACTGAGACTGGTGTGTAAAATGAAAATGGCAAAAATGATGCTGGGCACGGAGTGATTTTCAACAACGAAATTGAAAAGAGTATCATTGACGTGGGCGTTGGGGTGCAAAACTGGTGTGTAAAATGAAAATGGCAAAAAGGATGTTTGGATGATTTGTGATGTGCAAAGATGAGCATAATATATACACGTCATTTTCTATATTAGGAATAGATGGATGCTTGGTCGGTTTGCAAGTGCGTAAAAGGTGTCGTGTCACTCTCGGTACTCTCGAAATGGAAGTAATATATGTTCATGATAAGATGAAAGAGGTCTGTTAAAGTTATTACAACATAAGTGAGCATTTCGTGTAGATACCCTGGCTGTTGAAGATAGCAAATCTTAGTATTCATTTGTGTTGTGTCAGCAGGTGTCAGCCATTAATTTGCATCTAATTTTGGCTCTGTGTTGTGTCGTGTGAATGGCAAGTGGGGTGCATGGTTGTGATCTTTTTTCATTATTTATCGATACCCTCTAAAAAAGACAAAGGAAGTCTGTTAAGTTAGGAGTGTCAATATTTCTCTAGCGCCCTGAGTCACTACGATACTTTCTTCCACGCGGCATGAGGACGAAAAAAGGTGTCAATTTTCATAGTTTCTCTTGTCAGAAGTAGCAAGTTTTTGGCAAGGTGAAAAAGGAGGTCAGTCAAGAAAGTCCTGGAGTTTACTTTCTTCCGCCCCTCGTCTTCGGAACCAAATCCAACGTAGTCATCGGCCCAACATTAAAATACGCCATGCTCAATCCATCCTTATTCATAAAACCACTATTCGGATGCTTGATCTGCATCTTATTCATGGGCATGCCACCCAATTCCTCCTTGAGCATATTTTTCAACTCTTTAATTTTCGATGTGGCCTTGACGGTAATGTCGAGGGTTTGTCCGTTAAAGTTCCAGTGGGAGTTGGTGGGATCGTGGGGGATGCGAATGCATATTGGAATGTCGTCGGGAGTGGCGAGGGTGGCGATGAAGTCTGATTCGGAGAGGGGTTCACCTTCTGTTGTTGCGGCTGCTGTTGGAGGAGGAGGGGGTGCCCCTGGAGGTGCCATTGGCATGCCAGGTGGCGGCGGGGGAGGCGGAGCCAGGGAATCGTCAAGTTTGGGCCTCTTTGCTGCTGGTTCCTCTGACTGAATGTTAGGCTGCGCCATTTGCTGAGGCGGTGGTGGTGGAGGCGCAAATGTCGGTGGCGGTGCCATGGGAGGACGAGGCGGTGGCATCACTCCAGTGTTAATCACTCCAGTGTTGATCACTCCCGTCATCGCACCAACCCTCGGTTGCATCTGCTGCAACTGCGGCCCCGGCTGCATCATGGCCTGCTCCCTTATCAACCGGTTCGCCTCCTCCAGCCTCCTCTCCCCCTCCACCTTCTTCTCCACCAAATCCTTTTCCGAGCTCCCAAATATGTCCCCCCTAGCCTGTGCAAACTTGCTAATATTACTCGCAATATCATCTCCCGCCACAAAGTTCGTCTCGCGTTGTTTATCGAGAAATCGCTTTCGCTCTTCGGCCCACTTTGGATCGAGGAGTTGGATGCGCATGTGTTCGGGCATGTCGGATATGGCGATGGATTTGCCGGTGATGGGGTCGATGATGTGGGTGCGGGAGGAGGTTGTTGTGATTTGGTGGGTGGATACGACCTTTGGTTGGTAGTTGGTTACTACCTTGAGTTTTTCTCCGTCGTCGTCATCGTCGTCGGAGGCGTCGTCCATGTCGGCATCGGATTCTTCCGAGGATGATTCCTCCACTTTCTCCTCTTCCTTTTCTTCCATGAGTTCCTTATCAGCCTCTTTTTCATTTACTGGCTGTTCCTTATTCAAGGCCGCCAAACGCAATGCCGTAGGGGGCGGCAACGCCTCCACAACTTCATCCTCCGCAAAGTCAATCGTTTCCACCACCACAAAATCATGCCAATCAATGGTACCCGCGCCATACAACCCATCAGGTCCCTCGGCAGCCTCCCTCCTCCGTTCGGCTACCTCACGTTGATATTCGGCACGGTAGGCTGCCGTCTCCAAACATGATTGTACCACATCCTTCTTTTTCTTTTTGATACTGCTCTTCTCATCCTTGCTCTTCGAATCAACAGCATCATCATCATCAACAATCAAATTAGCCAACCGTTCCCTCTTGGCATCCATCCTAACCTCCTTCACCTTATTCTGCGCCTGCTCGTATTCCTCTCCTCCCGGTAAGAAACTGCAATATCCATCCACTAGCGCCGTAAAGTAGGCAAAGTGCGAATGACGCGGTTGCAAGAATGCAAATTCTGGATTGGACCATTCTTTCAAAGTGAGGTTGCTCAGGAAATTATCGCTTCGGGGAAGTGCGCCGCTACCTTTACTTTCCGAGAGGGCCACGTATTGTGCCGTGAGCTTAATCACCTCTACCTCGAGCGGGGATAGATTTGCGGGTGCGCAGAGCGAGACATTGCGGAGTTGGGGTGGTGCACGTGGTCCAGTCGCGGATATTGTAGTGACATGATGGTTGGAAGCACCCCCACTTTCCTGCTTTTCTTCCGCATCCTTGGAGGCGGCGGAAGCGGCAGCTCGCTTGGCATCCTCAATGTTCGCCCGCCCGATCCACAGCGCCCTCGCCACGGGATCCACCGCGCTCGCATTCTTGCGCGCCGCCTCCTTCTTGGCCTTTAATTCCTCCGCCTCCTCCCTCTCCTTCTTGGCCTTCTTCTCCGTCTCCTCCCTCTCCTGTTCCTTCATCACCCTGTCCTCCTCCTCCTTGCGCTTTTCCTCCTCATCGGTGCCCCCCTCGTTGTAGAATTTGATGCGATCTTCGTAGTATTCGTGGAACGGGGAGGAGCCGTGGAGGAATGCAAATTTGGGTGTCTTGCCTTTGGCGGAGTTGAGGATTTTGGTTTCGAATGCTCGACCGTTTTTGGAGACGAAGAGGGCGGTGCGGTCGGCGACTGTGCGGATGTCGGGTGGGGGGCGGATGATGCCGGAGATCACCATGGTTGAAGGAGAGTGTGTTGTGGGTAGGTAGGTGTGAGGCTGTGTGAGGGTAGGATAGGGTATGCACGGTGCAGCGTAGCTAGCTAGCGGAGAGGATGTCGAGAAAGAGAAAAGAAGGGGGAGCGTCGGTAGGTATTTCCGCTTTTGTGCGCTCGTGATGCAATTATTGGAAGCTAGCCCCCTTTTGTTGAATATCCCCCCTACAGAAACAAAGAAGATATTGGGAGGTCTTGCCCAGCCAGCAGAGACAAGTTGGCATTGACCGATCGTCGTATCGAGAAGGTCTCATCAGTCATGAGGGTTTGGTGTGCCAGCAATGGCGATGCAGCAACACGAGAGGTTGATGTTGATGGTGTGAGAGAAAGGAAATAAAAACAAAAATATTGGCAAATCGGTGACGATCACGCCCTCGACACGGGACAATATATATCACCCAGAGCCAGGACACTGTGGCTGTGGATGCCCCCAGATGCCTACTCGACGGACCGTTCCTAGTACACGAAGAATATAAGAAAGTATCTCGATGATTGTAAAGCGGGCGCGCATGACATTAAGGACACGTACAATGGCGAATGTAGGGCATTCTCGATGGACGTTCAGCGCCGATATGACGACGCTGCTGTTGATGCAGAGATACTGGATACTGGCTTTTGACATAAAAGAAAAGACCTTGATGAAAAAATTGACAGTCATTTGGTAGAAGAAGAAGAAAGCAACCAATGAAGGCGCTAGGAGAAGGGAGCGTGTACTGAATGACGAGGATAAGAAGCCCTCCGCCTCAAACCTCTGGAATAACAAGTATACGTAGTAAAATGGTAGGGGAGCGGCAAACGGATACGCATTCTTTGGATAAACATATACACATTCTGACCCATTAATCACGTTAATGCTACGGTGAAACGGAGCAACGCATAATTGAAGAAATTGAGGAAACAGGTACAGGACCTGTCTAGTGTCATCCAAATAGTAGGGGAGTGACAAGCGGATACGCATTCGGAACCGTGATAGATCGTCTAACTAAGACTCCCGATTGGAAGTCTGTGACATGTGTCAGGTTGATGAGTTCTCATTGTGGATTGTAAGGATTACGAGGAATAGATTGATGTTTAATGACAAGCACACATAAGAAAAGTGATTGAACCATGTAACGAAAGTGCTTAGTAGCAGGATCATTCACCGTGGTTCAGGGCAGGCCTCTAGAAACTACAACAACCCAACCCATAACCGTGAGCCTTTGGGATATTGTGCATGGAGTAAGAAAAGGAATTGTCCATCCGTTCACACCAAGCTTCCGAGCATCAACTCGTTTCGGGGGTTGTGTCTGTCATTACCAGATTTTGTACCGACTCCTAAACACGGAGAGCGTTAAAAGCTGAGTATAAGCGCATTCGAAAAATCGATCGCCTGGAACATGTGTTGGTGGTTTTCGCGTCTGTCGCATACGACCACGATAAGGTCAGACGCAACATTTCAGTAGGGTGACCATACGGATGGCCGGTAACGGATTTTGAATCTACGATTTTGCTTTCCTTGAGAGTACCATAATACACGCATATAAGGTGGCTAGCACACATAAGTAGCTTTCACATGTTTTTGTTCTTGGTTGGATTTGTTCTACGTATCGGATTACATAGGTGCTCGACGCACATGACTGTGTCCGTTTGTTTGTCACCATGAGTATGGCTCATATAAACGGGTACATCAGAGAGTGAATTTGATGAGGCACTCGATCAAGCAACTCCATCTAAGCAAGATCTAGATGATGACCAATGTGAAGTCGAATAAGTCAACTATGACTATGATGAGTTGATGAAACTGGGGAACTGTCAGGTTTGAGATAAAAATATTGCACACAAGTTCAAGAGTATGGTATCAATCCTGACACGGCATTCTCTCAATGTTCCAATTGGGAAGATTTAATCTGTGAAAAGTCCTTTGGCACTAAACATTACCTCTGTTCCGCATGCCAAGAAGAAGAAGACGGTGATCATGAAGACAGCAAGATGCCGGCATCGCCTTTGGCTTCTGGTGCAAGAAAAATTCTCCTCACTTGTCTACTGAAGGAGGTATTGAGAAAACAACCGAGGGAGTAATGACACCAGATTGTCTCAAATAATTAAAATAAAAAATCAAGGACAAGACAGTTCAAGTAGTTGGTTATTCTTATCAAAATAGATATGTCGCAGAGATAGAAACAGTTAAAGCGGGCTGATGCCCCCCCCCCCCCCATGGAAGTTGGGCACTGACAACGAGTAAGCAAGCAAAAGTCTGATAATGCCGTGGCCAACTAGTTCCGTTCTGACATCTTTTCTAACAAGTGATGGTGAGGGCTCAGAAAGACGACAGAACAATAAGTAAATGGACAATCCAGTGCAACGACAGAGCTGTGCCCCACATGATAGTTCTTTGAGCAAGGAGACATGTGTTTTTATATATCTTGTGTTAGCCTAACCGCTTGAAAAAGGATGGTGAGTGAGATGAGAGATGGAATGAAGTTCCATGTGCGCATATCGCTCCGCTCAAACACATCCTAGTTCATGAGTGCTTTAAAATATATGAAAGTGGTAGCTATGCTATTATTATTATTATTACTTCTAGCCACAAGAGAGACCTAGCAACGAAAATCTAATATGGTGACAATAACTGCGTGCCCATGTGCCTTGGTCAGTTTGTAAGGGATGCAAAGGAGATCATACCACAAGATCTTGCCTGAGGGATGGTGTGACATTATTGGCAATTTTATATTTCACATAAGTCTCGGTTTAGAATACCCATATCGAATCTGGGACATCTTCTCTGAGGATCTCAAGTCAGTTTGTTATGCCACCAGGGAATACTGCAAGAACTATATACCAGAGATCTTATTCTCCCCCCACCTCCAAGTGCAATATTTGCAACAGGTTGTGGGTATTTGGAGTAGGGATGAGAAAGACATGCTAGCAAATTATAAGACCATTACATATGGATTGTTCATGTTCCTCACAAGCTGCTTACTGTGCCTCTTTTTTTGTTGTGTCCTGTTCTGGTACATTCGGCAGAGCAAGCAGACGAGAATGAGCATCAGAGCAAGCTTTACTGCGAAATATGCACCTTACTCTGGTATAATTAGCATAAGATTGGACACATGGAATACATAGGAGTAGCACGGAGATTACCCACTATTTTGCTTGCATCCCCTCTACTCTCTCGTTGAGCATGGCTGAAATATTTATCCCATCGCTCACTCTATTGGGAGATCACGTCGGAGTTCTCAGTACCGAGGCAGGCTAGCTGAGACATTTACACCCCTGCGGGGTATAATCCACTGTACTCTATGAGATGTCTAGATACTTGTCTGTCCAGACATAATGTTTTCTTCCAAGTTAAATTAATCAAAATTTACAGTTAGTGTGACCCTCCTTCTGTGGAGTCCTTGCCATATCTACTTGCCGAGGTGAGCAACTCTTGCCATACCAATGACTCTCACAAGCAATTCACTAGTAATTGGTCAAGTTGCCACAATCCAGTTTGGTGTATTTTCATCATATCGTTTGCAAGTCTCCTCCTCGCACTGTTTACATCCAAGAGGCCATTTAAACTGGGTGTCGCGGCCTTTCCCAGTTGTGATGCAAAAGTCATTCACGCACTCATTTTTTGGGCGGCCATTTGTGTAGTAGTAGAGTGCAAGTGATCGCCGGACCCGTCCCGGAGGAGCCGACAGGGGCTTGGGATGTCCATGGTATGAGAAATCTGTCGAACTAAACACAACAAATCTTCCAAATTTGGGCAGAACTCGCTGATAACATGACGCCATATCTCGACCCCACAGTTCTAAATGTCCGCCATACTCCTCAGGCCAATCATGATTCATGTATATAAATGTATTGACACGGCGATCAAGAGCATATTCCATATACCGATTGAAGTCTGCATGCACGTTCAAATGTCCTCCTGATTTGGTATAGTGGATCCCAGACCCCTTAAAATGTGGGTCAGGAACAATGTAGTTGATACCAGTAAGCGTTTGAAGAAAGTGGATCCAAGTGCTGCTCTTTAGAACACCAAAGAGGATTTTGGTATACTACGAGGGAACGAAAGTGAGATGAATGGAATTTCTAGCTTGCACATACACCTCTTGAACACTTCATGGCTTACCATTCCCATGTTCGCTTCATGTGCAACAGTTGACTTTTGGTTCTCCTTCCCGTTGCGAAAGCCACGAGCGGGTGCCCTAGCCTCTGCAATTTCTTCTGATACAACCTTCAGGAAGCTTTCTGGGAATATCCCGTCAATCACTATGTGAGGGAATGGCACAGCGGGGCCATACGTCATAATATTATCGTTTGCAAGTTTTTGTAAACGTTCCCAAGTGACTGCTTCGTATAATTCTGCAATCACATTTACCGATGAATCCGATGTTAGGGCTCTTGTTTCGGGGGTAGGTTCAGGCTGCGCTTCTTCTGCTGGGGCAAGGCGCTGACGCAACTTTACCCATACACCATCAAAAAAATTGACGCATACAAAGATGAGAGCAACAACTATGGCTCGTTGAAGCTGGTTCGCCATTTTAGGAACTAATCAAATAATAGTAATCTGTGGTATTATGTACAAGTTTGTTACCTTAGTTGGTCTGTGACTTGCCCATAGGTAGAAAGTACGT
>JALLAU010001027.1:0-12565 GCA_036939495.1 Thalassiosira hispida
CAATCGGTTGTAGAGCATATCAGCTTCGCGGCGAACGCCATCGTTTTCCATTATAGATTCAGCTCTCTAGATTGAAGAGACAATTATGAGTCTTCGCATGCCTCAGGAGATGATCGTGATGAAAATCGATTGATGCATCGAGCAAAAAATGGACAGATTGAGATTTATTTTAGCGGGACTTAATGGTACTCCCTGACTCCTCCTTCGCCGCACTGCCGCAACCCCTAACACATCTACAAAATTCCTTTTTTGTAAATGCTAGAGAGGAAAGACCGCTGGCGTAATGGAAACGATTGTGACTGTCGGGATAGTCATCTTGTGAACTGCCCTCCTGCCTTGGCTGGGTCCAGATAAGCTACCTGGTTTCCTTGCGAGGAATCCAGGTGCTGGATATAGCTACCCGCTAGTTCGTGCAGGACTCACCCAACATTCCTGAATCGTTGATTATGCTGAGCAAATGAGCCATCAATAAGCACTGTTGCCGCTTTCCCTTTTTTGTGTTCCTCACGTAGTTTCTTCACCCACTTTCCAAGCGCAACTGTACCTTTTTATAGGCTCGTGGCACGTTGCAATGTTTTTCTGCTTCTTTGTACTCCTTGAGTAAAGAGAGGTTAGCAGCAAATTTGACGTCATTAGAACTCTTCTTCGCCTTGGATCCACTAGCGAATCGCTCCAACAGGTCAATAACCTTCGCCTTCGTGAAAATAGCTGCCAGTCTATCGAACTCAGCCGTCAATTCTCCTGGTACAGATCCATCGGAGTTTAGCTTTGATGCAAGGCTTTGAATATCAGAAGTAGTACGGAATGTCGTCAACAATCTCCTAACCTTCGCCTTCGTGCAAATAGCTGCCAGTCTATTGAACTCAGCCGTCAATTCTCCTGGTACAGATCCATCGGAGTTTAGCTTTGTTGAAAGACTATTGATATCATGAGAAGCACGGAATCGCTTCAACAATTTCCTTAGACCCTCGAGTCCATGAATTTTTACTTGACTGTCAAAAACAACTCTTNAGCACGGAATCGCTTCAACAATTTCCTTAGACCCTCGAGTCCATGAATTTTTACTTGACTGTCAAAAACAACTCTTTCAGCTTCGTCTCCAAGTGCCCTACGAGGATCTGGATGATCCAATACATTCGCTAGCAACTTGGCCAACTTGGCCAACACTCCCACACGAATTTTGCTCTCAACCCATTTGCCTCCAAATACATCCATGATGATGGACTCAAACTCATCGCCTTCTCGAACACCAATAACTCTTCTGTAACAATCCGCAAAGTTTGCAGACAGTGCATTGCGTATAGATAGTTGATGGGATCTAATGCTTATGCTTCAAGTTGAGCTTAGCAAAGCAGTACTTTCCATTCACAAAACGAGCTTTTGCATTGTACCTCCAGCGTCATCTCTTATACCCTCGCCTCTCTTGACATACTTTGTAATGACCCCTCCAAACTCATCCACATCTTTTTAGTCAGATTGCAGATCAGTTGGACAACGTTACTTCGAACCTCGATGAGTTACGAGCGAATGGCTCGCTCGAAACAATAGCTCAAATGATAACACGAGGCGACAAATGCCCCACCGCCCGGCTTCAAGCATGGTAAGATGGAAGTGTTACCGAGTATGTCTCTCATGAGTAATATGCATTGCTGACAGTTGTTTCTTGTGTCGAACCAAGGTACCATGGAATGCTAGAGGTGGAGTACCTAAATCGGCCATACTCTGTCTCCCAGAAGCTTCAGCACATGTATAGAACACATTCGGCAATTGGGTCTGATGATACACCGCAGTCTTTCATATTGGACACGAATTTAACATCGACATCGTCTAGTAACGATGAGTGGAAAAGACGGTCCGGAAGGCCACTAGAAAGTGCTGAATCAGTGGTGGCGAGGTTGGAGAGAAAGAGACCTTCCTTGTCGGTAGTCGAGAGACAGGAACTATGGCTATCAAAAAAAAATCTCAAGGCAGCAAAGACTCAATCAATTATTGCAGAAGCGAAAGAGCGAGCAATGACAGCTCCAGACCTCAGTCGGAGCCGTCAGAGTTTTAAGCCATCAACGCAGGAGAACACCGTGGCAGTTAATGCAGATGCAAGTACCAAACGACGCCCAAGTACAGTTGCGAGAAAAATATCAATTGCTGATAACGGTCCCAATGCAAGCAAGAGACGACCGAGTATAGTTGCGAGGAAGAGACCCATTACAGCTACTGCCGACCTCAATGCAAGTACCAAGCGACGTTCGAGTGTAGTTGCGAGGAGTAGATCCATTACAGCTACTGCCGACCTCAATGCAAGTACCAAGCGACGCTCGAGTACTGTTGCGAGGAAAAGATCCATCACTGCTGCTGAACCCGGCATAAAAGGATCTCTTGGCAACATTACGAATCAACCAGATGAAACAAAGCCACGAAAACGTACGAAAATGGCCCCGATCAGTGATCCATTCACGCAAAAGATGCGATGAATCTTCTCAATTGTACGCCATAATATGTTGATTGGGTGGGCATGGATTGCATTTGGTTCGCTTATCACTTATCGTAACACAAAGTAATGCGTAGATTGTATATCGAAAATAAATTATGATTAGCTTACTTCCTAACCAATCTCGCCACAAAGAAGCCATCAGTTGAACGTAGATCTCCCTCGAGGGTCCCTGGAAGAACTCTCAGCCACCCATTTTCATTAATTGCATCTTCAAAACCTGGAACCTCATGTGGTTGTATTGGCAGTGTTTCCACATTTCCTCTCGCAATGAGTTTTTGTACTTGGTCTTCGCTTTCCTCCTTCAGCATCGAACAAGTTGCATATACCATGATCCCGCCACCATTCAAAATATTATCTGCGCAGTGATTTGCTAGCATTTCTTGTGTCTCTAGCAACTCCTTCAGATCTGAACCACGTCTCAGTACATCGGGTCGCCTCGATCCCGTGCCGGTGGCGCTGCAAGGTACGTCGACTAGTATTCCGTGCACGCACTGGTCTTCTTCACCTGACGGCACCCACTTTTGACCCTGCTCAATCACAACCTGACACTTTTCTACCAAACCCAGTCTCGTCAAATTCTCTACCAATCGTCTGCTTCGTCGAGCACTAGCTTCAATGGCAGTCACGTGCCCAAAACCCGCGGACAATAGTTGTGAGGTCTTCCCGCCCGGTGCAGCGCACATATCTACCACGTGAATGTCAGAAAGCTTATCCACAGGGTGTTTGTCCAACAATGCCTTTGTTAGTATCAGTGCTGGAAGCGTAGATGATGCATCTTGGACCCACCATGATCCAGAATCATACTCTGGCCAACTCTTTACATCTCCCTTCAAAGAAGGTCCCACCCGGATAGACCCTTGAGTCAGAAGAGTAGAATCCTCTCCTAGCTTTTCCATCAATGATTTCATCTCCTCCTTATCCTCACTTACACCACTAATTGCCCCTATAGAGTATTTTGTAGTCAAATCAATACGAGGTGTCGTCAGACTATCATCAGATGGCATCATTTCTTCACATATCAACTTTGTCTTCTCTTCTCCCCAGTCCTTTCGCCACCGTTTCAAGAGCCATGGTGCAATATTATCTTGGGAAGACGTTTTCTCTTTGAGTAACTTCTTCCCAAGCATTTCAGCTTCGTCGTCTTCACTTTCATTGGATGGTGGTCGAGACAAGTTACGAAATACTCCGTTAACAAATTTGATCATCGGCTCTGGTGGCTTGTTTGATACCATACGCAATACTTGGACAGTTTCTTTGATGGCAGCATGGGGAGGAGTCTCAAGGAATAGAAGCTGAGCCACACCCGTGCGTAATGTAGCTTGAATATCGTGGGAATGTTTCCCCTGAAGTTGAGAGAAGGTGAGAAGTAGTCTAGAAGCGAGCGAACAAATATAGAATTTCAAATAAACTCACTTTCTTGGGAGGATACTTCGCAATACAATTTGTTAATACTATGTCAATTTGCCCTAATCTTCGTTCGACAGTCGCTACCAATAACCTAGCAAAGGCACGGTCTCTTCCATCCAGTAACTTGTAGTTCGCATCTTGTTCAAGTGTTCGTGTAGCAAATGAGCCCGCATTGACTTGAGCACCTGCACCGGCATCGGAAAGTGCCGATATGGCAACATATCTGGCGTTGGGCTGAATTTTCTTGGGTGCTCTGCGTTTTCTAGGTTTATCCACTGTGCTCTCATTGGTCTTTGGCGGGGAGGAGTCGGGTAATGCAGTGGATCGCAGAGGATGTGGTACTCTGCTTAGGCTGGGACGAAGACACTTAATGCGTGATGCAGTCAATGATGATGTTTCGGTATTGAATGCTCTAGTAGACGGCGTCCCGACTGCCAGCATTGCAACAACGAGCAAGGAAATCATGATGAAGGCTGTCGATGAGTCGAAAGCAGTGAAGGGATGATAATGATATGTAGGTATTGTATTGTTCCGCTTCTGCTGCGCTGTCGCTGTCGGCTGAAACAGAAGCAGAAGGTGAAGGATGGATGGAGATGGATGGATTGTATTGGGGATCTGTTTGTCTGTTTGGGCAAAAAATGCGCTTATGATGGATGTTCCCGCCATTTTAGTATTTGGGGTTGACGCGGGCAAGAAAGACCCCGCCAAGGGCCCCGCAACCCGCAACCTCCCGCAACCTCCCGCAACCCATGCATGCCAAAAGCGCACAAAAGCAAAAGCAAAAGAACGGAAGCAAGAAAAAAGTAAAAGCGCTGACAACGACAACAACATCACCATGTCAAATCCTATTACAAAATGGATCAAGTCCAATATGGAAACAACCAAGGAGCGGGAGGATTGGATGGAGTTTCGCATTTCTGAGTGAGTAACATTTGTATGGGTGGGTGGCTTGGGGCATTTTTTTGCATCGCCAATAACCCCCGAGCCAGATGCGTTAGTTTGATCAGTGACGGGATGTCCATTGACGCTATATTATTTACGGGAGGCTAAAACAGTTCGTATCAACAGGGGGAAATACTTCAAGAAAAACTCATCCTGGCCTAGTTGAGGGAGGAGTTAGCGTTAGCGGCAGATGGAGTTTCTTGGCATCACCAAATATTGATAATTTTCATGTTCTTTAAAATCTAAAATTATACCTTATTGTTTGAGATGAACCGTTATGTTATGAGGAGGTGGGCGTTGTGGATATTTTCGATACCAATCGATCCTGCCTTATCGTGACTCGTGAATACCATAAAAAACAACTAATATCATATCACCTTACTCATGTTGTACCCTCACACCTAAACAAAATACAGAAACTCCATCAACTCCCAAAAATTGCGCGACGAACGCCACGGACCCTTCCGAGTTCACAATTGTTGGCAGACTGAAATGCGTACTAGGCCCAACTTTCGCGCGGGTGCCGCCATATCGGCATATGCTGGGCAGGAAGCGGGGGATGCCGGGTCTTTCCGTGCTTTGAGGTATTATCAGAATGAATCCGCGAAGAGGCGGGATGAAATTTTGACTGATCTTGCGAAGAATGGCGAAAGTCTGTGAGCGGGGAGGCTTTGTTAACAGTTAACATGAGGGAGGGGGGGGGGAGTTGGTGATAGTAGTTATTGTCAATTGGTCTTGGAATTTCCTGTTTATTGATTCTGGCCTGGATTTGCTAAGGCTGAACAACAATTAAGAGCAGCATCAAACACAACAACAACATATCACAAAGGATAGGGCTAAAAAATAAAAAATGTACGATAAAGGAGTAAAGTATGATTACTGAAAGAGAATGATGAGAAACACCGATCATTATTATTTGATTAGAATATTCATATTATGTACAAATCATCTGGATATTTAGATCAAAGCCAAAGTCACCGCAATCTAACTAATCAAGATGTTCACCTGGTGGCAATCAACTGGCGCCACTTTTTGGTTTACCCCAGTTCATCTTGCTATCGTCATCTTGTGATCTCGCTCTCCCACCGGGGCCATAGACATGCAGTACATTCGAACCCATTTGAAATACGCCAATGGCTACAGATGCTCCCAGAACTGCGAACACCGCCAATTCTGGCTTGTCCATTTTCGTGGGAGGTTTGAGAAGCCTGTGAGGGAAACGCGGGGGCATTATGGGAGGTCGGATGTCTACCAATTATGCTGGATGTTCTGCCGGTATTATTGTAGCACTATTGGAGAAGAAGAAAAACAAAGAATAGAAGCTGATGGACTCTCACTTCGTACCACTTCTTCCTGCCATCTCTCTAATCTCTCACCAGACTATTGACGTGAAGAAAGCGATAATCCTGCGATAATCTCTGGTACATGTGTCAACGAGAAGGATTTCGAGTTCCCGCCCCTCCTTCTTCTTCTCCCAACTGTTTCCCCTCCCCCCAGATTCCCACCTATTCCCACCTGTCCGTTCCCACCCCACACCACACACCGACCCTAGCCACACCCCACACCCCACTCTACTCTCCGACCACGATGGCCAACCAAATTGATCAACTCCCTTCTCTATCGTCTGCTTCTGGCGAGACGACTGACAATGAAAAGGGAAGTGGAGCAAAAAGGCGGAGATTAGCCAATTCAATACAAATGGATGGTTCAGATTTGGATCTCACAGCACCAACTTCACCTTCACCCATCCGCGGCGGTGAACCATGTACATCATTAGTCGAATGCTCAAAAGGACGACTGCCATCTGATTCTGCCCCTGAAGAACACGTCCTCCATCTACCTCCTCGGTTAACTAAGTCTGCCTATCAAACACTGCTCGCCTGCCACGCAGCGCCGCGTCCATGGCATCTCGAGGGCCGATTCGGAAGCAGGACTTTTAATGTAGATAAATCCGTCAATGGAATACCTGTTTTGTATGATTCGTTGGATATACTATCCCTATCATCACCAGAATTAAGGCAGTTGCTGGACACGGAAGGAGTATCAGTTGTGGAAACAGAATTCGTAAAAAATCATCGGACGAAACAAGATGTTCCAGAGATAGATGCGAGGTTACATCCAGAATTAGAGCCTAGCGACTTTGTCCTGCCAACCATCATATCAAAATGCATGGATGCAAATCATTGCAAGAATGGTAATGCTTTCACCTACGCAGAACTGTTTGGTGGAATTGGGGGTTTCGGAGTTGGCTTGGATAGACTTGGAGGCCATTGCGTATTTTATTCAGAACTCGATGAACGATGCCGGGAAACATACGCGTTGAATTTTGATACACCGTCCAGTTGCATACACGGAGACATATACAAAGTTCCAGATGAAGCGTTCCCTCAAAATCTGGATCTGCTAGTCGGAGGTTTTCCTTGTCAGCCATTTTCGACTCTGGGTGAACAGCCTGGGTTTGATTGTGAGAAAGGGCGTGGTCATTTGTTCTTGCAAATTGTACGAGCATTGGAGTTGTCAAAGCCAAAGGCATTCATTTGCGAAAACGTCCCTGGATTGTTGGGAATGAAAGATACTCTGAATGTGATTGTAAAGGCATTTCGTGAGGCTGGATACAGGGTGACAGCCGAGATCTGCTCTGCAAGAGGATTGACTGCAACTAGCCGGAAACGACTCTTCTTTGTCGGCATTCGGAACGATTTGGTTGCATCTGATGCACCAAAAGAACCATGCTGTGGAGAAGCACCACAGAAAACGTCATCATCTCTTTTTGGTGACTCCTTCTTTCAATTCCCATACATTCCTGATCTGAAACTGTGCTCCCACGATATCTTAGAATACGACACTCTCCCTACATCTGAATTGGACCTTCTGCGTCTTTCTCAATCTACTTGGAATCAACTATCTCAAAATAAGCGATGGAAGCCCAATCACATGGCCTGGCCTAATAGACATTGTGATACACTTACAAGTCACTATGGAAATGCTGTTGGTAGAGGCGAGTCACAATTGGTGCCATCCTCTTCGCCTCACATGCCACGGAGATTCTCTGTACGAGAATGTGCTAGAATTATGGGATTTCCCAATTCATATGAGTTTTGCGGTATCAAACCAGAGCAGGGCGAGATGGCACATCGCAAGGAAGGCTATAGAATGATTGGAAATGCGGTATGTCCGCCTCTCATAGCTGCTTTGGCTGGCAGAGTTTTGGAAGTAGTTGGAGTAGAGATGAGGAAAGGCACACCCGATGAATCAAATTGGACTTTGAAGGGACGACGAGTGGCTGTGGACTTGGCATGTGCTGCATTGTGTTCGAGTCCAGTGTCCCTACCTGCGGGCTGCCTTATTTGTACTAATAAGAAAGATGGATGAGACAAACATCAGACATAATATTATTATGAGCTGGCTTTCAAGGCGAGTGATCAAACTAAAATTAACTAGGTGATGATGCAATTCTCCAAAACAAGTAGGACTACTTTTGCAATTCTCCAGATCCAGTATTATGCTCAACCTGTCAACAACGGTATCAAAACCCAAGAGAAACTGAGAAGCCACACAATTTGTTTGACTTCACTGTCTGTTGAACGGTTGACTCTGGCTGGTCTCGCTGCTCTCTTCCTGGGTGCACCACCGAAGCGCGGGACATATCGTGGTACCGTATGTACCTACCTACCGCGCGCTCGCGGTACTATTCGTACCTAGTACCTCTAGGTGAGGTGCACCGTGCACCATGAAGCGCGGGACTATCGTACCTAACCTACAATACCTACGCGGGCATCCATCCACACATATATTTCTTCCGCTGCGGCCGCTGGCAGAATAAAGAGGGAGCTATTCAGGGAGGTCTCGTAATCAGAGTCCAATATTGTAGAGGAAATGATGGGGTGCTAATCACTGTGTTGATGCTTCTTGCGTCGTGTTGTATAAATTGTAGATATTGTATTGAAGGACACACACGCACATAGCAGATTCATTCCAGCTGTACCGTCGAAAACAAAGATCATCATCACCACACTCACAATGAACAGCGATCTATTGAACATAATTACGACCGGGGGCGCCGTAACGCAAGGCATTGCCTCTAACCCCTCGTCCTTCCCCTCCCTGAACCATGGCGGCGGCGAAGACGACGGCGTGGACGACATATTAAGTCCCCGCCCTCGTTCCCTCGAGGACCGCGATGGCGGCTCGTCCTCCACAACCAATTACTTTGGCCTCAACCTCGGACGGTCCCAGTCGGCGGCACCCGAAACGTGGGAGTACGGAAATAAATTCCCCTCGTCGACCAGGTCGGCGGTGGCATCGGCATCATCCATTGATTTCGGATCCCGTTTCTTCGACGAGGAGGAGGAAGATCGAGAGGCGTTGGTGCAATCGGCCATGCGTAGGCCTGCATCGACGGGGGTTATTGGACGCCCGAATGCAGCCAATGGCGGGGCGGGGAATGATGGAGATGTTAATTCCATCCTCGAGACGTTGGGTTTAACATCTCTCGAATCCAACGATGGTGCCGAGCAGAACAATAATATGTCTTCGCCCTATTCTGCAAACAAGCCACTTGGCGGGATTGATAGCACTGGCCACTCCCTCGTCATGGGGGCACACTCTCCCAACAAGAAGAGTATTATGGAGAAAATCCACGAGAGTGATCTTAACAAAGGGTCAAACTACAATGTTTTCTCCCCTAGCAATCAAGGGAATCAGATGGGGGGATTGCAGGGCAACATGGCTAATACTCAGCAGTATTCTAATCAAATGGGGGTTGCAGCATCCATGGGACAACAGCAACAGCAAATGCACGCAAATCAATATGTACAGCAGTCACAACAACAAACAACACCGCTCCGTCAAGTTCATCACCAGGGTTCACACTTTGATACTCAGCAGCAGGTTTATTACCAACAGCAGGCGACTACACAAGCTTATCATACCCAGGATTACGCGGCCCAGCAGCAGCAAGCCAATTTGAACATGATGCACGGCGCCGTCCCAGGTCAGCAACAGACCATCTATCACATTAATGCTCCTGCCCCAGCCGCCTACGGATTTGATTATCACACTCCCCAGCAACACATCCCAACACACGGAATGGCAGCGAATCACATCCTTTTGCCCCATCAGCAAATTGCCCACGGCGCTCCCATGCACGGCCAGCCACAGTACATCTCCATCGTGCCCATCCAGGCCGGTCACATAATGGGCAAACCTACGCGTATGTCCAGTATGGAGATGGACTGCCCATGAACGCCCAACCGACGCTGGTTGCGGGGGGAGCACCCACTACTTATGTCATGGGTCCCAACGGTCCCATTGCCTTGCAGGCCAACCCTCCCGGAGTCGTGCCCATGAACGCCATGAATTACAGTGGACACGGTTCCTCTCCCCCAGGGGGAAGTAACCGCAGCCCAACCCGTGGTATGGGAAGCAATAATGGCATGCTGAAAACTCCCGATCGCGGCGGCACCGGCCGAAATAAGAAGAATGCCCTCTCCAGTCCCCGTGGCAAACGCATCGATAAGAATGCCCCGACTCCCTCCAAGCTCGGTCCCGAGGCATCTCAACTATTAAACGATATCCGCGCCGCCAAGTCCCGTAATCAGTGGACGATCCACGAAATCAAAGGTCACGTCGTGGAGTTCTGCCTCGATCAGAACGGATCGCGGTTCATCCAACAACGTCTCGAGGTTGCGGATGCCATCGAGAAGGATGCGGTGATGGACGAACTCGTACCCGCGATTAAGGAGTTGCAGAATGATGTATTTGGGAATTATGTGGTTCAGAAGGTGTATGAGTTTGGTAACGAGAAGATGAAGAAGGATTTGAAGGGGACGTTGGAGGGGAACATGTTGCTGCTGTCGTTGCAAATGTATGGGTGCCGAGTGGTTCAGAAGGCGTTGGAGTCGCTTGATTATGACGACCTTTGTGAACTCCTTCATGAGTTTGACTCGTATGTCTTGACTTGTATTCAGGTGAGATATAATATTGTGGCGTTCTTGGAATTGAGTGTGTAATATGCCTACTTTGTTATTTTCTAACCCATAACTCATTTGCAAAACCGCAGGACCAGAATGGCAACCACGTCATGCAAAAGTGCATCGAGGTAATGAGCGTCAAAGCGAAGGAAGCCGAGGCTAGGACCCGTGAAGATGGCCTCTCCACCGGCATGGCCGAGAGGATCCAGTTCATCGTAAACGATGTCCTCGCCAATGTCAAGACCCTTTGCTGCCATCCCTACGGCTGTCGCGTCCTCCAGCGCATGTTGGAGCACTGCGTCTCGTTCCAGAAGACGGCCACGTTGGACAAGATTCAGCTCTGCCACAAAGCACTGTTGGATGATCAGTATGGGAATTATGTGATTCAGCACGTGTTGCAATATGGACGTGAATCGGATAGGGATTCGTTGTTGAATATCATTGTTCAAAATGATTTGTTGAAGCTATCCAGGCAGAAGTTTGCTAGCAATGTCGTGGAAAAGTTGCTGAAGTATGGTAACTCTAATCAGCGCAATGCTATTGTTCGCGAAATGCTAAAGGTGAGATCTTGCTGTGTTACCCTTCTCGCTGGCCGTGATGAATTAGATCTCTTTTGTCTCATCTCTACTTCCTCATTGTCTTTGATCCGTTTAGGTTGTACATGAGGGGGGAAGTAGTCAGGAAGGTATGGGCAGCAGTATGGGCAGCACCGTGTTGCTACTTATGGTGAGGGATGCATATGCCAATTACGTGGTTCAAACTGCAATTGATGTAGTCCCTGAGGGTAATGAGAAACGTATGCTGCTTGAAGAACTCAAGGCGAATGAGGTGCAGTTGGTAAGTAGCATCTTCTGCAGCTATCATTTTACGTGTTATTATTGTTGCTAGTTTTCTCAAACTTTTTTCTGCTTTCGAACAATAGCGGAACTATACCTTTGCCAAGCACATTGTGGCAAAGCTTGGAACGAAGTAGATAATATTTATGTGGGACATCGCACCAAATATGATTTTAAATGAAGCTTGTTTATGGCGATGCACCGGACTCTTAACCCGTTGTTGGTCCATGAGAGTAGCAGGTTTCATTTTTTGTGTACAGATGAGTCTTATTGTGTTCTAATAATGAACAAAATGTACGTATTTATGATGGGATCGGTAGAAGGATGTACAAATATACAGTATCCGACAGGCGAGACCTTATCTCATCCTTATCGTTGCATAGTGAAAGTAGGTTGATTTAATAGCCAAAAGTTTATTTTATCAAATCCCTTCGTTTTGTTCCCAGAAGAGCCTTGACAGAACATGCAGCTAGGGGTTTGGAACAAATGTTATCTGTGCCTTCAACCAGCCTGTTCGCTTGCCTAGAGTTGTAGCGAACATATAGCATCAGCAAAAGAATTGAAGAAGATCGTTCCTCCACAAAGCTCAGAAGCTTTCATTTCTAATAGTGGATTGTTATGGCCTTGACTCATACACACACACTACGATAATGGCTATGCTGTTGTCATCTGCCATCTGCCGCAGATATTTCTTTGGCATTGACCGCAACCACTTCGTAAAGATAACAATCATTGCTGTCTCAGATGTCACTGGGGTACGATAGCGGCAGATCTTGTCACAAACCAGTCACAGTCAGCCAAAACATGTATTCCAGTCTGCTTGCACTCTTTAGAGGGTTAATGAACACGAGAGGACAAAACTTCTAGTAGATTTCATTGATTTTGATTCTCTTTACAAACGGATTATTCGCTAGATCTAG
>JALLAU010001028.1:0-11438 GCA_036939495.1 Thalassiosira hispida
GGCATGCACAACTCCTCATCCTATGGTAATAAGGAATCAACTTGGGGTGGCATGTGATTACAAATAACACGGCATGGTTCCCTACCGGCGTCCGATCTGATCCCATGGTGATGGTGTTGTTTGTGCATTGTTGTTGTGTAGAACGTCGTGTGCGAGGCGCATCGCGCAAAACGGCACATCGTTCCGATAATCTTATTTATTTTTATGTATTTAGACCTCGCGCTTTTCTGCGCTTTTCTTCAACGACGACGTCCAGACAAAATACGCGTTTGGCGCGAGGTGGCGGGAACTGAGGCCTCTCATCGAGGGAGTGGTGTTGATGTAGTCTTGGAAGTGCGTGATACAGGCATCAAAGTCCTCCTTGAGAGCATCGATAGACATGCAGTTTGCCTTTGGGGCATTCAACTTATCACACTTGATCCCATTCAGGAGATGGAAGGCCTTCCTAGATTCATTCATCTTGGGAATGCCATGCTCAAACAAGGCTTCCAGCTTCCCGTGTGCCTCCTTTTGTCTAGCGGAGGAGTGACGCCACTTGAAATTCTTCTCTTCTCCATTGTAGGTCAGCTCCGTGATGGATTGCTCCAGCTCAGTGGCCATCCTGTTCACATGGTCCTTTCCAAGGTAGAAGTTATTGATGGTGATCCACACGGCACGGCCGTTGTGAGACCTCTGGTGACCCTTTGTATGCACCCAGGCCATATCCGACCCAAAAACCTTGAACAAGATGTGGTACACATTGGTCCGTGCCAGGCCCTCCTTCTCAGCAAGGGATAAGTCCCCCGTGTACCGTGCGGTCATCAGAGTGTACCTTGCCTGGCTCTTGAGGATGGGAACACGAGCTATCATCTCGGCATCATGATCGGGGTATGGGGAACCCGGCTCTCTACTCGTGGGAGGCGCATCACGTTCATCGGTCACGAGGAGGTTGGCCCTAACCACTCCGCTCAAAGGGACACTGGATATATCACAGACCCTGCCAAAGAGGGCAAGAAGTAGCTCGAATATCTTAGGTGCATCCTTCAGGTCAGACTTGGGATAATCAGAATCCACTATCGTGTTCTCGTGGCCTTCCTCCCTCCCTCGTTGGTCCTACCACGTGAGACACCAGTCTTCATCAATCATGTTGGCAGTGACCTTGCAACTAACATGCACTATGGCACGACAGCCATAGCATGCCAGCTTGAGGAGCTGCACACCCTCCATGTTGCAAGCGTGGACACCTTTGCCCTTGCAGCAGACGAAGGCATATGAGTCACTATCCGTGTCCGTCTGATGGGCGAGCTTGTTGACATTGTCTAGGCCATTGCCGACCATCCATTTTGCAGCACCTTGAGTGAAGTCGAGGTTGAGGAGCATATCAGCCATCCCCTTCTTGTGAGGAAGGCGGAACTTGCTCCAATGTGAGGCAACATCGCCGCCAAATGTTGGATCGGGAGTGTCGGTGCTGGCATCATCATCAGCACCAGCAAAAATAACGCCCGCCTTGCTTGTGCTTGTGGGGCTCCCTGACTTGCTGGTATTGTCATCAGTGTTATCCTCGGTATCATCCTCGGAACCGATGTTCGACTGGTAGGATTCCTCCTCTTCCTTTCCTTCTCCCATCGCAGCGGGTTTCTTCTTCTTATCACCTCGAGCCATCTCAAAATCCAGTGGAATCGATCAAATCAACCGCGGTCATTCGTCCGTTCTTGAGGCTGAACGCTTGGGTCTGATAAACAAAGGAAATGGCTAAGGGAAATCTAGTTATAAAGGATGTAATAGCCGTAGCCAGGTTGGTCACCAGTTATTGCTGGCCTAACACCTATTCGTTGTTGCTTATAGCAGTTACAGTTGTATTCCTTAAGTTATGGTCCATGGTTGCTCATGGTGGTCGACATGGAGGTCGGTGCTGATGGGGATGCTGGTTGACACCAAGAATTGGCGACGTGGCGTGCATGCGCCAATCACGTGCCCATTCTGACGTACACAAAGATACTTTATGGACCCATAAATACATGCATATTTCATCTTGGTGTCTCTCCTCTTGATCGGTTTTGAATCGGCTCGCTCATAATCAAAATTGTTGACTTGAGATCCCGCAAAGTCTTGAATGGGATTTCATGTCTGACTTGTAGTTCACACCCATCAGACATGGCCCATGGCCATGTATCTTCCCACATAGCAACACTACTGAATTGGGTTTCAACAGAGATACCAAAGATATTTTCATGGTGTAGATACCAAAAAACGTGGCAGCTGCCCGGTTGCCAGGGTTTGCTGATGATTTTCATAGGATACCCAAATGCTCTGATTGGCGACTGTTCTCAAATGTTCTTTGTTCTTTGGTGAGAACCATGGTCACAAAGATCCACACAAGGTTGATTGAGATCAGCAGGTGGCGAAGAGTCTTGGGTTCGGTTCACAGCTATGGAAGGCTTGGTCCAGGAGGAAATTTCAACATCATATGTGAGTTTTGTTGTGAGACACATGGGATTTAGCACCCGCTTCGCGTTGCCAAAATATGTAAATTTTATGGGCCTACTCACACTCATCATAACAAAGGCAAAGGAACCAGAACATCTAAGAAAAGACCCTCCTAGTCAATGTCAGTTGGGACAATACCTTTTCGTACCTTTTAATCTGAATGTTTGAAAGCTTGTGCAGTGTGTCAACATTATCTCTTGTTATGGTACATACATAATAGCAACGGCAATGTCCATGCTCCTTGTTTCGTCCCCAAATGTAATGTGCGATATTACAGTAGGTTCTGCAAATATTTTATGATCAAAGATTTGCATTTGGACCAGATACAATATACCAGAGTATTAACCTCTGCAATATACTGTCTGAATTTAATTGTGGGTGTTTTTTCTATGCGTCTGAGCAGTAAATAGAGACAATGTGAATGAAAGAGAGAGGAGCCTCTAACCTCCTCTAACCTCCTTTAACCTATGCTATTTAAGTTGATTGTATTGAGCTCAGTGCCTTGATACAATAGAGCGATGCTTATTGACTCACTGGTTCAACCGATTTTGGTAACATGAAGGAGTCACCAAAGACCAATATCTCACCTTCTCTGTTGACCTCCTACATAATTCATTTTTAAGACACTCTCTGGAGTGAAGATTGCACATTTGCACCAATTCATTATCGAACTGAGGTAGCTTATTGGCACAGTAATCCACAGCATCAAATCCAAGCAAGGCAATTAATTATTAATTATTACAAATATCCAATATGAAAGAAAGAGACGCCAAAGCGGTTCCAATTTATCTCTGATTCATTTCTCTGTAAGCCCGGACAAGATTGGCATCAGAGGCCCCGCCGAAAACCAACTCGCCCTCATACGAGATTGAAACAGAAACTCCAAACTTCTCACCATCGCGGCCATATATATCTCCAGCTGATATGATGTAACCGGATTTTACATCTACCATCTGGATTTGACCTACAGGCACCCCTTCTAGTTTCTTGTTGGGCACTCCTACTACTAAACGAGTAGCGTCCGGTGTCATGGAAACAGAATAGCCAAGGTTTTCACCCCAACCATCACCAACCAAGTCGTCACCATAGTGCCGCCAACCGTTGCCATAATATTCGTACACTGAGGCCATGCCACTACCTTCTCCATTCTCACTCATACCCGGAGCTCCAATAGCAACACGCTGAAGAGTGTCGTCTCCTGCGAGTGAAACAGAAAATCCGAAACGGTCCCCAGGAATGCCCATACTCATAAGTTCTCCATATATGTCCCACGCATTATTTTGGAAGGAGAATACTTTTACATAACCACTATCAAGTGAGCCCTCTAACCGGGGGGCGCCCACGGCTACAAATTGAGCATTTGACGTGAAAGATACAGACCAGCCAAATAGGTCATTGGTCGAGGTGCCATGCATCGGACCTCCTACTTGCTCCCACTCTGATTCTTGGGCTGCTCGGAATACATACGATCTGCCACTCCTCGTCATATCGGCGCCTTCGCTGTAGTACGGAGCCCCAACTGCAAGGTTGGACCCATCTTGTGAAAGAGAAACAGATGCCCCAAATAGAGAGGTTTCTTCCTCCCCAATCAATTCGGTGACTAAATTCCACGACCCTGGAGACAATTCATTTTCATCAAATATACGAACTTGGCCAGAATTCTGTCCTCCCTTGTCACTTCCGAGGGAGCCTACAGCTACTCTTTTACCATTTTTTGACATGGATACACTGAAGCCGCATTGGTCTCCAGCTGCTTCACCAAAGATGTCATGCAAGGGAACATACGAGCCTGTTAACGAATCAAACCTGAATATGCGTGCTGCGCCTCGATTCTTCAAGCCATCTTTTGCATTCCTCCTCACGCCAATGATAACCCTACTCCCATCTTCAGATACCGAAACAGAAAATCCAGCTTCATCACCTGGTGACTCGCCAACAAGTTCGCCTCCAACTTGGACCCAGTTTGGGACGGTGTCGACAGTGGGCAAAGAGGTTGGTAATCGAGTAGGAGAAGAAGTCTGGGTTTCAGAGGGCGTTTTTTCTGCGGGGTCCTGGGAAGGTTCGCTGGGGGATTTCTCCTTCGATTGGTATACCAAAATGCCAGCAATGATCACAGCAACTATCACTACGAACAAGGCGATACAGCACAACTTTGTCTTCACGTTCCACCATCTTCTTCCTCTTGATTTATGGCGGTCGCCAAGGTCCTCTTCGCCAATGTTGCCTTCATTGTTGGCATTTTCGATGGACAAAGGCACAGTGTCCCGTGGAAGACCAGTCTCCTCGTCTGACGAGTCGTCAAGAAATGGATTGGGGGCTTTCGAGCTGGTATTCTCTGGAATTCCTTCTGAAACATCGAAATGCTTCTCGCTGTACTCCCGCAAAAATGCTCTACTAGGGTCAGCTGAATTGTGCCGTTGAACTCTGAGTTCTTCACCATATCCAACATCGCTACTTGGATCTCCGTCCGAAACTGACCATTTCCTTAATGATGGCAATTCCGTATGGATATCATCTTCGCTTTCCTTCGAATCGCTACTTTTGCTGGGAATAGCCTCCAATGATGCGTTATTGAGATCTATGGGTTCATCAAGATATTCTTGATTTTCAACAGAAGATTTGCGTTCTTTCTCTCCTTTCTGAAGTGTGCTTCCTTCGCTACTCTCGTCTCCCTTTTCACTGGCAGATGACGAACCGGTTCTTTCGCCCGTCGCAAAACTCTTTTGGAAAGACTTCAAAGACGCAATGATGCTGTTTGAACTCTTTTCTGAATCCCCCTGAGAGCTTGATTCGTCACTATAGAAATCAAGGGTTGCCATTTGCTGAGTTCTTGACTGGAAGCTGCTCCGAAGAAGATCTGTCATTTCATCCGCAGTAGCAGCAAGCATTCGAGCGGATGACCTGTTGGCCTTTTCATCGTCATTCTCAGGCTCATCATTGTCTTCAATCTTTGTGTTCGAGGCATCTGTATCCGCTTGTGATGCCTCGAGGAGTTCGTGTTCTTCCACGTCCATCGAATAATGAGACGACCCTGGCTTAAAACTATTAACTTGTGAACCTTCATCTTTTGGGCTGCCAATATTTTCGTTGATCAATGGCCCCGAAAGCTTGGCCTGGTTGGAGAAGTCCCATTCTGTGATGGAAGAAGAATCATTCGACAAACGTGACATGTGCATATGAGCAAGTTGGGTTTCTTCCATCATTGGTGTCAAGTTCTTATTGTCATTGGCAGGCTCTTCTTCTTCAGCGTTGACGGAAACTGCAGAAGAATACAAACCCATTCTTTCCAAAGATTGTTTTGCTTCAAAGAGCTCCAACGAACCATCACTGCTGATATCGTCCCCTTGTTGTTGTAATTCTATATGCTCGGGTTCATTGTTTCCAGAACTGACTTGGATGTTACCTTCTTGGCTATCCCTGCTTGATGCTACATCCACTAAAGTCTCTCGCGGCGCTGTTCTCCAGGGCTTCCGAGAATCGGTCTCTAAACTTGTTGGAAGCACTTGTGAGGTGCTGCTGCGTTTGCGAAGAATCATGTCGTCATCCGATGTTTGGGAAGGGAAATCTTCATACAGATTATCTCCATCGAAGTTCACGTCATCTCCACTTATCATTGAAGCCTTGTCAAAATCGCGGTGTTCTTTTTGCGGCGTTTGATTTGCCCCAATGTCCTTTGCACCGATAGCACTTTCGGCGCGTGAGCTACTGCTTTTGAGCTCGCTTCCTTTGCCGACACTATGTGCTTCCTGTAGCGTTTGATTTGCAACAATGTCCTTTGCGCTGATAGCACTTTCCGCGCGTGAGCTACTGCTTTTGAGGTCGCTTTCTTTGCCGACACTATGTTCTTTCTGCAGCGTTTGATTTGCCACAATGTCCTTTGCACTGATAGCACTTTCCGCGCGTGAGCTACTGCTTTTGAGCCCGCTTTCTTTGCCGGCAATATCGTTTGAAATGAGTTCATTAATAGCGAGAAAATCGTCGAATTCCGACTTGTAAACAGGTTCTGTCATAATTCCAGCCATTTCCTCTCGCGAATCCTCAGATAGGCCGCTTACTTTTGAGCTAGCACTCATGACATCAAAACCTCTTGCCTTTGCCTGAGCGGCGAAAGGTGTCAAACCTCTTGAGAAGGAATCCCTCGCCCTTGAAACAACCGAAGACATTGACGATATGTCATCCAGATTAGGATTAATATTTTCCAGTGGCGACTCGCCGCTACCCTGATGCGTGGATTGACGCTGACCATCATCATTCATATAATCTTCGTTTCCTCCGTCCAGCTGCTGCCCCGCACCGGCAGGTCTTGATGCTGAGTGAGTTGAGGTAGCCGAATTGACTCTTTCTTCCTGAACTCTTGGCGCCGATGCTGATGACATACTGCGAACACTCTCAATCGTCTTGATCCCAGCATCCTGCATACCGCTACCCGATGCAAAATCCTGCTGCAATTGACTATGTCTCGATGAAGACATCGATGATCTAGAGGCCGAAGACACGCTGGGTAATGGCTCGTCGACAAGATTGGGTTTCAACGCAGCAGCCCTTGCCATAATACCGTTATAGTAACTGCCGCTGCTAAGACTAGCATTAAGGCTAGCATGAGAATTGTGTGGAAGCGAAACGCTGCTATTCGGACTCTTCAATTTTGATTGAGATATACTGCTGGAGTGGCTCGATCTCCGTGAGTCTGGTTCTTGTATCATCTGCTTCGCATCTATACTTGCAGACTTGCTTCTATCATCTTGGTATGCGGGGGGGTGCGCCGAATAAGCGCGTTCTTCGAAGCGCTGCGGTTCTTGTATCATCTGCTTCACATCTATACTTGAAGACTTGCTTCTTTCATCTTTGCCTGTGGGGGGCTGCGCCGAATAAGCCCGTCCCTCGCCGCGCTGCGTTGCTTCAATGGCAAGCTGTGCCTGTAGGGCATTGTGAATGATGTCTTCTTCAATTGATTTCCCGGATATTAAGGAGGAATTTCTGGATGACGAAGATGAAAGTCGGCGACTTCCATCTGCCTCAGAAGACACTTTGTCTGCATCCTGGGGCATTGGCGGTTCTAGCGTAGAAGTAAAGGAGTTCCATATATCACTAGGAATATCACTAGGAGCAGGGTCGGCAAAGAACTTTCGAACGGCAGGAGGGGGTTCGTCTATAGATGAAACGTCATCGAGGAACGATGCATTGGATTCCGATACTTCGTCAAGTTTTTCCAACGGCAATTCGCTGCGTGAGAGTCGCCTGCTCATTTTGGTGTCGAGCCTTGGACGAGAAAAATTGATACTCAATTGAGGCTCTTCGGTGCCGGCGGCTTTCTGGTTTCCGACATCGGGCGGTGATTTGCTACTCGCAGGCGATGCGGCGGTGCCTTCGACTTCCATTCGACCTTGACTGCGGGTCAAGGGAGATTTCATAGCCTGTACGCCCATCAAGGCACTAGCCCCGCCGAAACTCAGCGCACTGACCAGGTCGCTCTGGTCATCCTGATAGAGCAGTCCATCACGGGCACATGGCGGCATGCTCAAACTTTCTTCGCTGCTAGTGTAACTTTCGCCAGATGAGCTGCCACTGCTAGAGCTGCCGCTGCTACCAGAGCTGCGGAAGCTTCCGCTTCCTTCGCTGCTGCTTTCGTCGCTTCCAGACGAAGATTCGCTAGAGTCGCTGCTGCTAATGCTGCTGGCCTCGCTGGGCACTGATACTCCCCTGCGTTGTCCAAATCCAACGAGTAACCCCCCGCTGTCATCGGTAAAGTCTGTAGAATGGTTGGAGCTTGCAATGTCTTTATGTTGTGGTATCCGAAGTTCGTCAGATTCAAGCGGTGATGTTTTGGGCGGAGACTGTGCCTTTTCTTTTTGAGGGGGGGTGCCTTTTGACGAATACGACAGCCATGAATGTCTATGGGCCGTTTCCTCTTGCGGTTGAAACGTCCTAATGGTGGTTTCCTCGGCTGGCCGAAATTCCCTGGCATTGGTTGGCTCATCTTTGATCGGGGGGGGGGCTTTCTCTTCTTGCATCGGAATTTGGGCCGGTTTCTTCACAGCCGCCATCGCCGCACCGACCCTATCGCTCGAACTCATTTCCGAAACAGCTCCCTCGGAAGGCGCCGCTTTTCCCAACATATTCATCAAAAATTTATCAGGATTAAACGATGCAGTCTCGTCGTCCATCGTGGATCGCTTCGACCTGATCGACCCATCATTCAATCCAAGAATATCCTCCATTGTCTCGTCCAAGTCGCCGTACATTAAATCTACACCCAACGACAACTCGGAAACTGCACTTTTACTAATGGGTTGAGACATTCTCATTTGCCGTTGTGATAGCCGCAAGACTTTATCGTCAGTCGACGGTTCGTTCGAAGATCCCTTCGACGGAGGTTCGTTCGAGGCTTCTTTCGATTCATCCTCTTCCAATATGGAGGGACGAAAGTCTGCCTGTCCAACGGAGGGCATAACACCGGAGGAACCCAAGTCCGACGATCGAAAGTTTATCGAGCCCCGTGATGAGCGGTTACCAAAGTCCAAATTCGATCGAAATCCCGATGATCTCAACGAGGACATGATAGCTGGATCCATGGTGAGAGTAGACATTACAAAGTCTGCATCTTTCGTCGTGTCAATCTCCTGCTGCAGCGCCACTGGGCCGGCTGAGAAGCAGTCTGAAGGAGCCTGCGCAGCCGCGGTGGCAGCCTTGATTTGCAGCTTTGATTGTAACACCTTCCTATCGCTGCCGGATGATTCATCGAACTTTGAGGAGGTTGTAGGATGGGATGAAGTCGGATGGGACGAAGTATCGCTGTTGCTCGAGACTGACTCCCCGCACGTTTCTGTAAGCAGTCTGCATTCTTGTAATAATCGACCAAATCTAGAAGTGGCGGTCGTTGTTGTGGGATTATTAGAGGACCGGTGGAACCGAGGGTTCATTAATGTTCTCTCGTGCGGCGAAATCGTTGAGACAGACATGGGAGTGTTTGATTTTGCAATGGATTCAGGGACTGTTGCAGTTCTCTTCGCATCAATATCTGATGTATCCACCTCCAGCGCTCGTTTCTCTGGTAGTTTGGCGAGAGTGCTCGCCTGCAGTCTATGCTCTGGCGTCGCAATTGGTGTTTTGTAAGAGTAAGGTTTATGCGCTGATGATGACTCTGGTGAACCTCCATCCTTCCAAGGACTCGGTACGTTCAACTTTTCAACTGTTCCCGTGACATAGGAACCTTGACTGGAACCTTCCCCTCCTTTAGCCGCTGCTGTATCTTTCTCTTTCCCCTTCGCATCTTCTTCGTACACCAATAGCGACTGAGATGACTTTGCCACATCTTGAATGATGTATTCGGCAGAAATTCTACTGTCGTGAGAGCCCAGCGATGATGCCAAAGATGACCTCAAAGCCTGAGGCCTTGCATCATTAGAAGAAGCGTTGTTGGTGTTGTCGCCGTCCAACTGTCCAGGCGATAACGATCCATCTTCGTTATTATCCCCCGATGCTTTTCTTATCCGCGGTTTCGATTCTGGTTTGCGAGGAACAACATCCCCATAGACACCATCCTCGATAGCGTAATCAGTCTTTCTCAAAGAAGCTGAAAATCCCGAGCTTATGCCACTGCTTTCCTCTTCGTCAATCCTTCCCATGCTGCTTAGCCCACCGCTAGTTGCCTTGGAGTAAATGCTCGATCGCGATCCTCCTCCTCCTTTTTTGTGGCGGGAGGGATTTGGAATCGCGTCGTTATCCTCGGAACTATTTGTGCTGTGTGTGCTCGTGTCGAGTTCTGCTGATCCTTCGGAAGAACTGCTGTTACTTTTGGGAGCAATTTCTTTGGGAGCAATCTGCTGATATTTGTTCATGGATCTTGAACTGCCAGCAGCAGCTGTGGAGGTAGCAGTGCCGGATACATCGGCGGGCAATGTAGGCAATGGCATGGTGGGATGCAACCGTCCCAAGTTACTCCCAAGTGAAAATTCACGCGGTTGCATAGGACGGAAGGGGGTGGGACTATGTGACGAAATGGCGGAATGATCACTTTTATCTTGTGAGGCTGATCGATTGTGGTAGGAGTGAGTGTTCTTTGCTATCGGGTTGCTGTAGGTTTGGTAGGGATATTGTTGCTGTTGCTGAGTACTTGGCACGAATGGCTGATGCTGCGACTGTGATTGCAACTGGGACTGCTGTTGATTTGGGAGGATTGGAATATCATTCGAGTTCACTGCGTGGGCGAATTCATTGCTCCTCCGTGACCTATCCCAAGATAGGAAGCCTCTGCTGCTCTCGCTGCTCTCGCCAGGGCTTGGTCCAGCCTCGTTCATACTATTGTTATTCGCAGCATCGTTATTGTCTCCTTTATTGGCATTGGGAGGGGGGCTGTCTTTTTCTCTTCTGTAGAACATGATGCAATACGCAATACTGCAGTTGCAATGTCAGTTCAACAATTGACCAGTTTACCTGCACCGCCTACCTATGGTATTTGCGGCCCAAGAGCTTTGTGAAATTGCATGCCCAACAAACCAATCATGTGCAATGCAGTCAACCTGCAGTGGGACAATGAATGCCCCTCGCCTCCTACACTTTAATCAAAATCCGTTCATGGCTTATGTTTATGTACGAAGGTACGATACCTACCTAGCTGTCTCGGCTTCTCGTTTCTGGGCAGTTCTAATGCTCCCGCCATTTCGGTGATGTTCCGCCAAATTCTGGGCGATGCCGGCGCGCGATGAACGGATGTTGTACCTGTCTGTGGTTGTACATAATAGTATGTACCGTAGATGCGCCCCACATAACTAACATCATGTCACAGTGACTAACAACATGTCATCACTATTGGATTGGGAACTAGATCTACATACTCTACCTAGCTCTATGAACCTATCTATGTCGCGCTGCGCGACAGAGCAAACGACGAGTATGGGTACCTTTCTCCTATTTAGAGATGAGTGCTTTGGCATAAAGGGGGACATTTACTAGGCAATGCCACCCCCCTTGCC
>JALLAU010001029.1:0-11443 GCA_036939495.1 Thalassiosira hispida
GGATACTATCTCTCCTTGCACTTAGATTATTTATAACTAAAACCAAAAGTTAGGTATGCTCGAGAGAGGGTTCTTTTTCTTTTAGTCCTACCATCGTTTCAGTGGCTTAGTTCTTATGAATGAAAATATTAATAGGAATAGGAGAACATTGTTGCTTTGTTGAGAGTATGTGTTTTTGATTTATCGCAAGGATTACGATAGGTATGCACTGCGCTAGAGCTTTAATTTGTACTGGTGCTTCCTCTCAAGAAACGGATCTTTTAGGGAATACCAATTGAAATCAAGAGATTACTGGATTTGAGAAAGTCTTCCGTGATGGTGTTTTCGATTTTTTTCAACCAAGCTTGAGCAACTAGAGAAGCAGTATTAGCGCCAGAGTCTTCCAAGTTTCGCCAAGAGTAATTTGCTTAGACTTGCCATCACCCTTGGCAACAGACATGCATGCGACACACAAATAAGGTACATATTTAAATTACAAGTTGTTGTCAGTATTCCCGCTCGATAGTATAGCCGATGAAATTTCTTGGCAGAGCACCGCCATGCTCCGCTATCAATCCCAAAAAGTAACGAGAAGGACCATCGTCCCGTTGAGTCAACACAAATTCAAAGCACTTTTTGGCGTGATCGTGGTCCTTTGCGTAATACGATTTAAGCCCTTCTTGATACTTTGGAAAAATAATACCATTTGCTACATAGGCGTGCCTGATCTTTTTGATGTCTGGCTCAAGCCAGGACTTCTCGCTATAGTGACGGACACTAGTTGGCAGGATAAGCGCTTTAGTGGGCTTCTCAGCTTCTTCCTCTGCCGCAATCGCAGCTTGAACTGCCTTTTCTATATCGGTAGACGCTTCTCTCGCGGCAGGTATGAATGAAGACCGACGATGAGAACTCCTATTAGGGTTTGATGATAGTGAACTAGGGATTTCTCTGGCAGTAAACGAAGCACGACGCACTAGGGCTGACCGCCGTTGTTTCAATGACGACACACTACCAGGACCAACGGTTGAACGCTTTTCCAACTCGCTGTTGGAAGTCGTTGAATTCTCATTATCATCATCTGACGGAGATGTCCAAAGGGCATCGATATCCATGTCGAACGTATACTTTGTGCATAGAATGAGAGGATGAAAGGACACAAGTTAGCATATATTTGGTCAAAAGGCACTACTAAATGACAGTCAACTTACAACGCTCATTTTCTCTCCACTATCAAGAATCTCATGCGGATCAGAAAGACCTCCGCCTGCTTCGTCCGTCAGCAGAATCAGTTGATCGACTTTGCGACATCTATAGCGGTTGGCTGAATCAAGAAGATTGTAGAAAGCATCTGACATGAGTAAAGGGACGCCATATCTCTTGGTTGATGATTCAAGAAACTCTGCTCGCTCAACACTTTCAGAAATGTATGTTGCATCAAGCTTTCGCTGGGATCCTATTGCGCCTTGTACTGCGTTACCAGCGTGGAGGCCAAAACCCACTGCAGAAAGACAAAGGTCAGGTGAGATGAAAGAGATATAATAATGGGCACGTGTGGAGATCCTTACTTTGAACTACAGGACCCTTGCGCTTGCTCAATTTGGTTAGGAGCCTATTTTTTGCTGCTCCATTCATGTCATCAGTGAAATACCTGTCATAGTGCAGCGCCATCGAAATTTTCACTACCGACAGCAAGGCTTTGTCGGCCTGGTTGGTGGTTGCATAGAGATTTGAGTTGCCAAGATTGAAGTTGCTTGAAGATGTTTGAAAAGGGTCGTCCTCGTCCTCTTGCCTATCAGCTGGTGCTTCGTCTAGGAGCCAGGTGAGCAAGAATGCATCACCAATATTTTTATTGGCACTGCCGCCATAACTATGGCAAATACTGTGCACCACCGCTGCAATTTTGTTCGTAAACACGAAGACTTCTTCCTGTAGACACTCTGTGGCATCAGTGAATTGCCTAATGTCACAGAACATGAAAATACATGATACACTGCCTCCCTGTTTGTTCAGGAATAAGATATCTTTATGTCTGCCCCTTTCCAAATTGTTTCTGATAATTTCAACCCCAGCACTACCAAATCCAACCCTCATTAGACTTCCAATTCTCAGTATAGTGTTCATTAGGAAATTGGTCTCCATGCCTAGGGTGGATTTAATGAGCATCTTCTATGTAAGTTGATTTGACCATAATATTATACACTCAATAATTTCCGTAAGTCAGAATACACACCTTTTAATACCTCCTTTGGCCACATAAAATGATCGGCTACATCGTTTTCTTCATGCTTCAATTTTCGATATTGTGGTGAACTAGAATATCCCAAAGGATCTTTCATCAGCATTGAAAGCAATCTAACCATTCTTTCTATTGGCTCAACAACCTGATTTGAATAGAGTCAGTACACAGAAACATCATAAAAACGAAGGAACTCGTGGAAGGTTGTGTCAAACTGTACTTACAAGAGTCATAACAGGACCAGCGAACGAGGCTACCCCTAGGATCCAGACGATCAATAACAATATGGTGGTGACCATCTCAACTTCGGCAGCATCAATTGTGACCTGCTTGTTGTCAAATTCACCAGAGGTATATACGTCTAAACCTGGCTGATTAATATCCACAATCAATTTTTCTCGTTCACGCAAATCATTAACATTGCGATTTTCAAGCTGATATGTTTCTTTAAAGATGATAGATGTCGAATTTTTCCGTACATAACTGAATAGAGTGGGGATAACACTAGCCCGAGCCACATTCACAGAAAGCTCGGTAAATGTTGGATTGGCAGTTTGGCCATGAAGCGTGAGCATCGTCATTTGTTTGGTTGTGTCCTCCTCGTGCCAATTGCATATTACAGTGAGAAGAAGTGCCTGTGTGACGGTATATGATCATTAGGGCATGGTCCCGAAGAAGCGAAAAAATAAAAAAAGGATTCATTGAGACATACCACCAATGCCCCTGTGGCTATACGCTGGCCAGTGAGCTCCTTCATTGCGGCACCTTGGGAAAAGGGGGAGGATAGAGAAAATATGGCAACAAACCCGTAAGTAAAGAATCCTGACAGCTAGTTGAGTGAATCATAAGTACTATCGGTGCTGCTTACCAACATGAGAGCGCGAGTCCTTCGAATTGCTAGTGGTACGACCAAGTAACATGCTTTGCGTGGGTTCATTCGAAGCTGCTGGTATCCCATCCAATGAATCTGCGCCTCCCTCTGACGATTTCCCCCTCACTAAGCCTTTGATAAAGATTTCTTTCATGGTTGTCGTCGGTTTTCTTTCCTCTGGTTGATCTGGTGTTTCTGATTCGTCAGAGAAGGGTTCCTCGGAGAAAGGTTGCAACTGGCTTCGCCTGATGCCAGAATTCTGCTTACTCATTATACGGGAATCACCTAGGGAGGATACCGAAAAGGGGCTGCACAAACAAAAAAATAGTGGTTACGGAAAAACAATCCATGATGAAAAAGAACAAGGAAGGAAGAAATGTATTTACTCACTCGGAGCTCCTTTGTTCGTCCCTTCCCCTTGAACTGCTTGCCAGAACTCTCTGTGATGCCTGGGGCTTGTCCTTTTTACGCTGACATTTCGAGACGAGTTTCCGCATCCACCACTTGGGGTACAAAAACCGAAGCCACAGAAAGTTGCTTGATATTTGAACAAGAGTTGAGGTTCTTATAAATCTTGCCATGAGTGCCACTCTCCCAACTGTGAGCATTAATGCCCAGTTGATTGCCACTGGGGTTGAATGCTGCCCACCCGTAGGAAAGCCCATTTCATTCAAGTCAATTCTAATATAGTGCGGATGACGCATCTGAGGGTTGACGTACATCATCTTGAACAAGATCGTCAACAGAGCAATCGTATCGAACCAAAACATGAAACTCCCAGCATGCATGTTAAGGTGCTTGCACTGGCGGTTACAAAAAGGAGTATGATTCCACGAGCTTCCCTTGCGATTCAATGCAAAATACGACTTGTCCACGATGCAACGGATGATGATGTCAACAGCAAGCGCTACGAAAGCCACAGAATATATCACATCCATGGTAACATCAACAGTTTTCGGTAGCCATATATCTTGTATGGGAGGTCCAAATAATAGCACCAATATGAAGAACAGCGCTACCCCCCTCCATGCAGTATGATCAATCACCTTACGCAAGGCATGTATTTTCGTATCAGATAAGCAGTACAAATCTCGTCTTTCGCTATCGGCTACTGTCGATCCGCCGATCGAAGATCCCAAGGAAGATCGTGTCCCAATCGATCGTCGTTGTCTTGTGAATATCGTGGTACGTCTTTGACTGCGTTCGGGAATGCCTGACCCACCCACATTACCGCCCAATGGCATGCCAGGCTGTTGATTAGCTGAGGCTAAGGGAAGAGAGGACGAATGAGAGGCATCAATATCTGAAGAAAATTTAGAACGGGTAAGTCGACGGATGGCCGACACGACGCCCGTCGGGGATGACAGATATGAATTTATTTGGTGATCGTTATCGGTATCGGGTGCGAGGCTGGATCGGTCCATATGGAGGGCAAGCGGATCGAGATCATCAAGCCTATATTAATATGATCATCAAAAGATATGAGTATATATCATGAGGGCACTGCAACTAAACTAAAATATTCAATACGCGCAACCATTAATAGAACTGGCAAACTCACGTGATGCTAATCTCCGACAAATTATTGGACTGCTGGCTTGATCTCACTGAGAAATCGGGCGGTTCCTCCTCGATCTTATCACAGAATTCCACTGATCGCCGACCGGAGGCACCCCTGGTTACCCTTCTATTCTCATTCCGCATGATGATGAGTAGATGGGTTTATCCTGTTAATGTTAATAAAAAGCTATAAAAAGTGTGAGGATTATTCTGCCTATTTAGGGGGGTAAATGGGAGTAAAGGGGGCATAGCCCGTTAGTACGTGTAATCGTCGTTAGGACGCTCCCCCCCCCCCCGCTCTGTCCCTTTTATTTACATAGAACTAGAACAATCTCAATCAAGCATAAAGAACCTGAGACGCCGAGAGAAATAACGATAATGTGGGGCCGCATAGCCGGCTTAGCCGAAAAGCTCGATAACAACTTCGGGGAGGACGGCGACGATATTGGCGGCTCTCAGTCCCAGTCACAAGAAGAAGACAGTGCTCTTGGTGTACCCGACGGTGTAGCTCCGACCGTTAGCGAGGAGAATGCCCTGCTGGCCGACGACGATGAGGATGGTTGGGGGGATGATGACGACTTTGACGATGAGTTTGACTTTGGTGAGGATAATCCTGAACCCGAGCCTGAACCGTTGGTGAATGGGGATCATCATCAGACATTGGCATTGGAGAATGAGGCACATGACGTGGGCGTGGATGAACCAACTGCCAAAATGGAAGAGGACCACCTTCGCATGGACACAACAGAAGAGGAAGAGGGGGGTCTAGCTGATACAACTTCAGCATCAGAGAAATTTTCATATGTAGTAGAAACCGACCACGTTGACGAGGAAGAGAAAAAAGAAGTAGTTGAAGAGGCGCAGCCACAGCCAGAAATGCTGCCTCAATCACTACCCCAGTCTCCCCCACAAACTCCTGATCAGCCCAACATAGTCACCGTATCCGCACCAGGAAAGGCCTTAATAGCGGGGGGGTACCTAGTACTCGAATCATCCAATCCAGGAGTCGTCTTGGCCGCAGACGGATGTCGATTCCACACAACTGTGACGTTTCAACCGCCATATTCTGAGGGTGGGGTTATTGGCAACTCTGTCGATGCCACTTGGGAATCTATACCTTTGGATGTGTACAGTCCTCAGTTTGACAAAGTGTATTCGTACTATCTATCGTACTCATTGACATCCAGTGACGAGGAAGAGGATGTTTCACTAAGATTGCAGCCAAGGACTGGGCCTCACGAACCGAACAAATTCGTGGAACGTAGTTTGTTGTTGGCTTTGGGCTATATCCGTCAATCATTGGGTGCTGAGGCATTCCACGAAAGGCTTCAACGGCACGATGGCGATTTCAACGCTGGTCAACGAGTGGCATTGGCCGTTAAACTCCGTGCAGATAATGATTTTTACTCGCAAATAAATCGCCTCAGAGAACGGGGATTGGATCTGACACCGCATAATCTTGAACAGTTGGAACAATTTTTGCCATGTCCAAAGGATGAATTAACAGGGGGGGTGGTTGTGAACAAGACGGGGATGGGAAGCTCTGCGGCATTGGTTACGAGTATAGTTGGGGCATTGCTGCGATTTTTTGGTGTCATCTCTCTCCCTAGCAGTGATGGCGAAGGCCATGACCTGGAAGTGAATCACAAAACTAATGGAGAAGGAGAGAAAGAAAATGAGGGATTGAAAATTGCACATAATCTATCACAAATTTGCCACTGCCACGCGCAGGGCAAGGTCGGGAGTGGCTTCGACGTCTCGTCGGCAATCTATGGCTCTCACATCTACACCCGGTTTTCGAAGGGAGTGATCAATGACTTTTTGGAAAGTGTAGCATTGAATACCAAGGGAGAAGAGGAAGATGGAGAACTAGAATTGTCAGAATCATTATCAAAGCAACTCGTCGGATTGATCAATGATGTCGAATGGGATTGTACGGTTCATCCCATCACCCTCCCACCCGGTCTAGAACTGCTTATGGCAGATGTTTGCGGAGGATCTGAAAGTCCATCCATGGCGAGTAAAGTGCTAGAATGGAAGAAGAACAAACGCAAAGTGGGATTCATGGATGACTACTATTGGAAGGACTTGAAACGATGCAATAAAAGGATAGTTTCCCTGTTGTCAGATCAATTTACCTCTCAAACATTTTTGGATGGACTACGCAGAGATGGGGAAATGATCATATCAACTAGGACTGCTGAACAGTGGAAGAAACCGATGCCATCGACCTGGCATGAATTCGATGGATCGTCATGGGATGTGGCATTGAAGTTGTTAGATTTACGCATGGGTTTTTTGGAGTGTCGACAGAATTTGAAGGGGATGGGGAAAGCGGCGGGCGTGCCCATTGAGCCTGATGAGCAATCAGCTCTCGCAGACGCGACAATGAAACTTCCTGGTGTCGTCGCTGCTGGCGTGCCTGGAGCTGGAGGCTACGATGCCTTGTTTGTAATTTATGTGAAGGGACCCGAAACGAATGACGGGCAAAGCGATCTAGTCAGAGATGAGATTGGAAATCTTTGGAGAGAAATGAGTGAAGAAAATAATGAGACGGCAGTGTGCCCGCTCTCGGTTAGGGCTGCAGGATCTGGTGGCGGTCTCTGCTCTACAAAATTGGAATGGTAACATCGTATTTAATAGAATGAACAGAGCAGGTTAGAAGAAATTTAAGCTTTGGTAGAGGTATACAAAGTAATTCACGGAGGCAATCCTAGGTCTATCTAAAATAGGTCGGTGACTTATTGCTGAAGGGAATGGCTTCGCATGGAGTGTGCCCCCGAGAACTTTCTTGGGCAATCATGTGGTAATGTCTACGATATGCAGTTTGCCCTCCCATTTGACTGGTAAATATCAAATAGATTTCCAAATAGGAATACAACCTGAAAGCTTAAATAGAGCAGAGCGTTGCAATAGATAGATGATAATCTTCAGCACCAGACATCCAAGTGGGAACATCTGTATAATATGTCCCTGCTTAACATAATGATTGAACCCTACATAACTGCTTCACGGTTTCAAACAGCTGATTCGATCACATTCTTCAAAGCTTGCTATCAGGCGCAAGGTACACACAAATACGCTCTGTCGGTCAAAAACACCCGCTCTATCGTACTGGTGCACATTCATGCTGCCACCGACAATTTCGGAAATGGGGGCCTCCGATTGAAGTTATTCCGATCGTCTAAGTCCAAGCCTCCTTCGATGCGCCTCCCTATCGATTGAGGTGTGGATGCGACGCCTACGGGAAGATCTGGCATTGGCAGCGAGTTGGGCACGGGCAGGCGTCTTGCTCAATTATTGTCCTCGGACATCTCGCGTTGCATCCCTATGGAAGTTGACTAGACCGGCTTGCTACCTATCAATGGTGTGTGTTATCATTGCTGAGTAGCGACTACACCTGCCAAAAAGCTCATTCGTAACCCTGCTCATTTTGACCTTATCGCCACTCTTTTCACTACGTTCGCTCGCAATGCTGACATTGCCACAGTCGCTTTTACCCTTGCCATCGTCATTGTCAACCCTCTTTGTACTGCCCTATTCCCGATACTGGCCTTGCCGCTGACATTGCTCGCAATGCTGACCTTGCTGCTGGCAGTAAATACCGATTCAATGCCACCATTACCACGTCTATCGTTGCTGATATTACTCTTGGGTACGCTTGAATTGTCAGGATCTTCAGCTGCCACTGATGCTGCAGTATCAGGACTGTCGTTGGCAATGGAATCAAGAATCTGCTTGATTTTATCTTGCTCCTTGTTGGACCTTACTTGAGTATCGGCCGACTCTCTTTTACCAGAGTATGGGGTTGTGGGGCCATCAGAGGCGAAGCCGCTCGATGGGCTCGATGATGCTGCGGTAGAGTCGTCAGAGGCTGGGTCAGCATCATCCTCTTTGACAAAAGCTTTTTTGTCATTAGTGCTAGCATTGGCAGCTTCCTTTGTTCGACCTAGAATGTCCTTGTCTTTCTTGAGCAACCTACTCTTACTCCTGCCAAATAGCTTACTTGACGTTTGGCTACCAGACTTGCTACTGGCCTTGCTACCATTGCTCTTTCTCCCAACACTTCCTTCCTTCTTGGGATTTGGAGTATAAGACACATTCGATAATGGCACCGTACTATCCTCGCTCACTCTACCAGTTGAAGTTATTCCTTTGCGACCGCCCGCAGACCTACTCTTATTGCTGCTCGTGTTGCTGCTCGCGCCACTCACTGACACCGCCTCTCCGACAACACTTCACTCTCGGGGGTACTACTGATGTCGCTAACGATGAGTCGAAGACGAACCTGTGACAATATCGACTTGTCTCGATTTGCGTGGTGGAAAATATTGTTTCTGGTATTTTAGTCTTGGCAATGGACTAGTTTTGAACTATGTTCCAGATGTTCCAGATTGACACAAGGCAACTATGGGGTATGGTATCAGTATGGTGAGTAGGTTGACATTGCATGGACTACTTTTTCTGGAGCACTCTTCACTCTTCTTCATTCAGGATTGAAGTGCATTCCAGATGGGCATAGTCTATCAGGTGAGTAGGTCAACAACACATGCGTGGAGAATGGCATGCATACTTCCAATCAAGTAGATATTATTTGGGAGGCTTGAGCTAATGTATAGAACACGAGAGGTGGAGTATGTGGAGAGCCTCACAAATTTGGATAATGATCACCCCCCCCCAAAAAAAACACCCATACGCATACCAATCTCCTTCATCTGCATTCATGTTGCGGTTAGTCTCTCTTTCGGGCAATGTAAATACGGATGAAGTGGATTTCCTGACTCTCTCCACCCAAGTAGTCCCATGCAAAGAATATAATTCGATTGGGTGGTAATAGTCTCGCTGGAATTTTACCCTTCCGTTAAGGATTCACCCTCTGCATGATGACATAATATTATGGATCTCTGGTTTGGTTAATGGACTTATGCTTATCAAATTAATCATGTAAAAACTAGCGTTTGCAGCTCTCTCTTTGACATCCTTGAATTTTCTGTTGCATGTGACTTGGACTTGATTTCACCCCACACTTGGCAGATAGTGTGAGCAAACGTTTCCTAAGAGCATTGACCAACGCAGAATTATGCACATCAAATGTATCAGATACCAACTGAACAAATTGAGTCCTCTCTTCCACGGAAAAATCTTCATGAGACACTTCTCCCTCCAGAGCATTAAGTACAGACGCCACTGCTATACTCGAACGACGAAGTTGGATAAAGGCATAGTCCCCAATGGCCAGCTCCACCTGTCGATGAGAACTGTCGCGAATCTTAGGCGCCATCACCTTTGACCTTGCAGAATCCGGGAGGAGGTCCAGGATACACCGAATAAATTGAAACGGCGTCGGCCCATTCAACTTCCATCGCAACGAAGCAAATATGTCATGCTCGCAGTCAATGACATCCTGCTCCGTATGCCGCCCTCCTCGGGAGAGACGACTTAAAGTGGCGGGGTCCATCCCGTGAATCGATTCCGACATCTTGAGGGCAATGTAAAGACACGTAATGGCCACAAGCTGATATTCCCGTCGATCAAACTTGGCCTTCTTCGCCCGGGGCGACGTGGAAGAACAGCTTAGGAATCGATCGAGGTAGCTTATGGCGACGATGGCCGTCTCGCTGGGATTTTGTAGATGGGCGCGTTGGACCATTTGGAATATCCACTGACAGACCTTGGTCCGGCATGACAGCACCATGTCGATGCTGGCACCCTTATTGTTCTTCTTGGTGTTGGTGCCCTTGAGATCGTAGTAGTCGGGGCAGATGTATTGTTCTTCTTGCTTGATCATGGTTTTCACTTGGTCGATTGTACAGATGGTGACATTATCGCCATTATTGCCAATCGCTCGGCGGGGATTTATTGGCGGTATTGGCGTTTGTGGTTCTTGGCAGCAGTTGTGGTCGTTTTCGTCGGCTATACAGTGAGGAGCATGGTTAGTATCGCCGCCATGGAGATTCTTAGTAAGAGACATCATTGTTTTTATTGCGGTTTTTGTGTCTATCGCCGCGCCAGTTATGTTGAGCAGATTTCCTTGGTAAAATGAGGGATGTATGAGAAGTAAGTGAGAAGCGCTGCAGCTTTGCTATTGGCATTGTACGTAGGTACCTACCTGGCTGTACCTAGATACCTATTGATAAGTTAGTCTTGTTGAGATAACTGCCTTTTTGGTTGCTCACAAGGTTTCTCACGAGAATACGAACAGATACGAACGAATATGCACATGAAAATGATGGCACATACATTGATGTGGTACGATTGATGACAGTTGAGGTCATCGGCAGTTTTGTTTGTGTGTCGTCGTCCCGGGTGCGTCGCGTACGTACGTACGTGCTGGGAAAGATATAAAAGCGGTACCTACTTATCCTCCTGAGCGGTATCAATTCAGACACGAACATAGCTACACAACTAACGATATTGCGGGATGGGTGGCAGTTGAACTTCCCGTCTGGCCGGCCACGACTGGATTCTGTATCATGTGCCTCTAGGTAGATACATGAAATTGTATGGCAGTTGATGGTCTACTTTGAAGCAGACAGTACCTATGCCGGGGTGCCCATTACCAATTCAATATTGAGGTCAAAAATCAACAACTACACTATAATCCGGCCGTGGGCCCCATTCACACACCAAATCGAAGAAGGCCCCCTAAGCCGCTTCTTATCCTGGCTCTTCTCATCCAATCTCACTTTATATTAGGGCTACTCAAATTCAGTTAGCCGTGGCTGTTACCCCGTTATTCGCCCCGCGCCGCCATACAATGCGCGCTCGGCGCGACAGGACGTCGCCTGAGCTTACCT
>JALLAU010001030.1:0-11439 GCA_036939495.1 Thalassiosira hispida
TCTTAGTTTTTCTGGTTTACCGTTTCTATTCTATGAGCGAGACCTGTTAGTGTGTGTTCACGGAGATATCGCAGTCTGAACAGGGACTGAAAAGTTGGCTCGACCGATTTTCCAGATTTGAGAGCACCTACACATTCCTACGTAGAATGGTACGAGAGGAAAAATTTCTGTGGCAAACTATCTTCCAACTTTTCTTCCGTTGCAAAGCTAGAAAAAGCCACATTTTTGCGGAAAAATGTAGGCCTTACCAATATCAACTCATTCACCAGGAGCAGGGGTTGCTGCTGGATGCTAGGTACCTTTTTGACCGACAGGAAGGCTTGAGGGACCGGTTGGGCTGGGGGGTCTCTGAGACCTAATGTTTGATGAAGGAACTTTTCTCGGGTCATCTCATTCTCAAGGGTGAAGATGGACGCACCGAGAAGAGATGAATCGCCTTGGCGGTATTCTAAGCTCTAAATGAGGCCGGGGTATCTACCCTGGTCAAGGTTGGTGATGGTGAGGCGAAGCGATAAAGAACATTTTGGATGGACATTCCGGCGAGACGAGCCATGATGTCACCATACATGTCCTTGATTCCCCCACCGGCATGTCGAGGCCCCAACAAGATTGCTGATGGCGAAGAGGTGGTCAGCGATGTTGGTGGGCTGAAGATGTTGTGGGGAGCCGTGAAGCATCATGATGCCATCGTCATCTTCATAGGCCGGGATGTGATTGAGCGGGGATTGGCTGTTCCCTTGCAACCCAGTGCTGAACAATCGCCAGCTTGTGACCTAAGCTGTCGAATGGTCATCGTCCAGTGGCAAGGGATGGTTGATAAGGCCGCCGGATTCACCGTTCATTGAGGGTGACGAAGTCCGAGGCTGACAGGTCCTCCTGCATAGAACAATAATTATTAATGAATAGAATGTTGTCATCAGGCCAAAAGGCCTTGTTTGAACTTAAGAATCTCTTTGGTTTTGAATTGTATCATTGTGGAAGAGTTTTATCGAGCTGGCTGGGCTGAGCTTGGTTTTGGAGGATTATAGTTGGCCAATATCACAACGATTCAGCTTGATTCTCATTTTACAGAAAGTTATTAGCATATTATTATCTTTCTGCTGCCATACTCTTGTGTGTTGAATGTAGTAGTAGAAGATGGTATATCACGAGGGTATTTATCTGCTCTCAAGAAGTGAATTCGACGTTGAAATCTCCAGTCAGCTCTGGGTAGATACCGCAACGAGGAGCATACTTTAATGTAAGAACGAGGAGAGAGTATCCTCAGGTAATACCTGTTGATATTATTGCGGAGGTTGGTAGCCAAATCTTGTCAGAGGTGGTCAGAGATTGGATCAAATCTAACCGTTAAGTTGCCAACAGGCCAACAGCAAAAGGCATTTCTTGAACTTTGGACAACAGCAAAAGGCATTTCTTGAACTTTGGATCTCTTTGGTTTGTAAGAGTTTGTATCGAGTTGGCTGGGCTAAGCTCTGTTTCGAAGGATTAGTTGGCCAATATCACAACTATTCAGCTTGTTTCTCATTTTCATAAAATTATTAGCAAATTATCTTTCTTCTGCCGTATAATTTTGTGCGTTGCATGTGTTAGTAGAAGATGGTATATCATAAGAGTAACATCAGCTCTCCAAGAAGTGATAATTCGACGCTGAAATCTTCAGTCAGCTCTTGGTAGATACCGCGACGAGGAGCAGAGTTAATGTAAGCATACCTGTTGATATATTGTATCCAATTGTCAAGTTACTTCACAACAAAAGTAAAAAATACATGATACTCGTATAATTCATGTATGCTACGCAATGGATCAAAAACATCATGCTACACATCCAGAATAATTGTTTCCCAGCACCCTCAAATATGCATATTATTCTACCAGAATTGATTGCTGGGTACATGGAACTGTAGAAAGGTGATACAAAATAAACCATGCTTGTTACTCGTTTTTCATGAAAGCTATGCAATGACTACCCTACACCATGACCCACACCCCAAATAGAAGAACCCCCCGTCCACCCCCCACCATCCTGACTTCCCGACCCAAACAAACTCCACCAACCCCGACCCCCCCTCAACACTTCCATCGCTTCCCACAATTCAAACAAAGCACAAACACAGTCATGGGCTCATCCGCACTCCTCGTCTGTTTCTGCGTACTCGTCGTCTTTATACTCTTGCACCGTCCACAAGTAAACAAAGACGCCTTCAACAAATCACCCTTGATCCCACACATGTCATTAATCTTCTTTTCGTTCGTTCGTTCCCAATCCAACCTCCGCGAATCTTCCATTTTTTTGACGGCCGCATTCCGTTCCGCGGATAGTTTTTCCGTGGCCAGTTCGTCGGCGGACATTTTTGGGAGTTGGTCAGGGGAAATTTGGCCGAGGATGACTTGATCGCGGATGGAGCTATTCTTTTTCAGGTTGAAGACGAGGCTTCGTACTTTTTCGGTGTAGGTTTGTTTGATGCCTCTGGACCACGTGTCAATGGCGCCTTCTACTTCGCCCGCGCGGGAGAGGCAGAGTTGTTGGACTGCCGATTCATTGAGTTCCTTTGATAGATCCGTCGCGGACAGGAGGAATATTGTGTGGAGTTTCTTGCAAATGTTGATACGGAGTTGGGGTAGGCCCTGCCATTCGGCTTCGGTGTCTAGTACTGCGGATCCGGCGCTTGCCATTCGCTTTAGACCGGATGTTTTTTTCTTACCGCTTGATGCGGCTGCGGCGACAGCTGCAGGTTTGGACGCTGACGCCTTTGCAACGCCCTTCCACTTCTTCACCAGCATCTTGGCCGTGCTCGACACATCTCCATCTTGATGAGATTTCAACTTGGATACAGTCGCACCAATGAGCGTTTCGGTGAGGATGGCAAGGTCCATGTCAACCTTGTCGAGGCGTTGGAGCATGTCGTGTATTTTTTCGGTCCGGCCTTCGCCGCTGGGGCGGGCTTGCTCTTTGAGGAGGTCCTCCTTTAGCTGACGGACGGTTTTGACGCCGGACATTTTTATTGCTTGCTATATCTTTGCTTACTGTTCAACCAAACTGGTGCTGCTCCAGGCCAGTGCAGTGCAGCGCTCTCTAGAGGCGAGGTTGTCGTTAGGAGCAGAGGTATCGTAATGTATCTTTGGTTGGAACGAATGAATGGGAAGGAGATCAAAGCCAAATGCAAATATCTACCTCTAGGTGGTGGTACGGTAGTCGCGCCGAAGATTGTTTTGATTTTCACATCAAACATCTTCTAGCATCTTCTTCTCTCCGTCTTGCTGACATTGCTACAGCGGAATGAATTGAAATAATGGCGGGATTGTTGGCGCCGTTCCCACTCCCAACCTCTCCCAACCTCACACTGCATTCATTTCACAACACAATCACAAACTAAATCACAAACACGAAGCAGCTCACAGCAAACAACAATGGCAATGCATGGCCATGGACATGGTTATGGCTGCACTGATGCATGAAAACAGCCCCAATCACAGGCATCACAGGCCAAGATGGATCCTACCTAGCCGAACTCCTCCTATCCAAGGGCTACAAAGTCCACGGAATCATCCGCCGCTCCTCCTCCTTCAACACTGGGCGCATAGATAGATCACATCTACCGAGATCGACACGAGTTATTCTTGCACTATGGTGATTTATGCGATGCTACCAACTTGATCAATATTATTTCTAACGTGAGACCGGATGAGATTTATAATTTGGGTGCCATGAGTCACGTGAAAGTGTCATTCGATATGCCCGACTACACCGTCAACTGTGATGGATTGGGCGTACTCCGGTTGCTCGATGCCATGCGATCATGCGGTCTCGAGAAATCCACACGGTTCTACCAAGCATCCACGTCCGAACTCTACGGTAAAGTTATGGAGATTCCTCAATCCGTAGAGACTCCATTCTATCCCCGTTCCCCATACGCTGTAGCAAAGCAATATGCCTTTTGGATTCTAGTTAATTATCGTGAAGCGTACGGTATGCACTTGACCAATGGTATACTGTTCAATCATGAATCACCCCGTAGGGGAGGGACATTCGTGACACGTAAAATAACCATGGGCGTGGCACGCATTCATTGTGGACTGCAAAAGTGTTTGTATCTGGGGAATTTAGATGCCAAGCGTGATTGGGGACATGCTCGTGACTATGTCGAGGGGATGTGGAGGATGGTGCAGCAGGATGTGCCGGAGGATTACGTTTTGGCTACGGGGGAGGTTCGTGCGGTGAGAGAATTTGTAGAAAAGGCGTTTGGGATTGTGGGTGTAACTATTAGTCGGTGTGGGAGGGGGGAACGGTGGACGAGATCGGTGTTGATGCAGCTTATGAATCTCGAACTTTGGTGAGGGTGGATCCGTCTTATTTTAGACCCACTGAGGTTGATGTGCTGCTAGGTGATCCTGTAAGTGAAGGTCATATGCTCATTTTCATTTCTCCTTGGCGCTTAGTATCGATATATCTTACGCTGATTTTCTCATGTGATGTTCTGTACTTTGTAGACAAAAGCGAAGAAGGTACTTGGGTGGGAATCAAAGACAGCATTTGACGACCTTGTGAAAGAAATGGTCGAGGAGGATTTGAAGATGGTTAGAGGAGAATCAATTGATCCAGAGGCTCCTAGGCCGTATCCCTTTTGATATTCACAGCTAGATGATACCACCTAGAAGCAACATGAGCGCAAAACAAGGCATCTACAAAGTGAGTAACAAGACCATTAACGTTATCTACCATGTCCGAGTTGTTTTGTCCCACGCACGGTCCGCGAAAGGTCCCGACTAATCCCACGTCCGAGGATCCGATACTGCCGTGCAATAGTAGTTCAGCAATGACATGTTTGGAGATATTTTGTGACAATATTGATCAAAGGTGAAATGGGTTTGGGGTTTGGCGGTCAAAGAACACAAGTACTAGCCCCATTCATTGGGACTGTCTCGGTCGGGAGACGTGGTCGAAGCCCTAATTTCATTTCTGAAGAGAATTATTTTGTCAGCCGAATTCCTCCGTTGCGCCTTTGGTCATTTACCCGCTTGTCATATTATTCTCTGCTGCTTGTCATGCTGTGGAGTGGTATCTAATGCTGCTTTTGAGAGATGCACAAATCAGCAATTATCGCCACTTACATCTGTTGTTGTCAACAACTTTCTTCTTCCCTTCCACCAGGTGCATCGTTTGATTCGAGCATATGAAGATGCATGGTTCGATGGACTTCGAAACCATATGCCTCCTGCTATGCTAGTCGTTGGTAGGAAGGAGCGCAAGATGGGCTCTAAATAATAAAGACTTGCCCTCGCCTGATCCCTATCACGAAAGATATTTGTAGTGATTTTATTTATCTATTTCCACCCGAGACGGCTCAAAAGACCTGACTTTCAGAAAATTTCATTATTTGACGTGGTACCTTGCGGAACCAAGGGCACCGCCCGGACTCCAACGTCCTCGTCTCTCCTTGCAACAGCCTCCAAACACAACAACAATATTATTATGATGGCTTCATTTATGTTAGTTCTCACCAAAATCAGAAATCATCTGTTCGATTGATGAATGGGCCTATCGTACTTCTTCGCGATCAGATAAATACTTCTAGGAGTTCCACTGTATCGTAGGTAGGAGCCGAAACCGATTCCGCCAAAATTAATTTTGGAGTGTTACGCGAAATGTCCTTTTTGGCAGCTAACTATCGACGAAAAATAAAGTAATGAGACCTACCTATTTGTATATACCTCAATAGAAAAGTTTGCTTGATTTCTCAATTAAATACCCCAAGGCATGATATTACCCTAACGCTAGAAGAATGACCAATCAACCTCCGATAGGAATTTGTTGCCCTCCTAAAAATTACAACAAGCGAGACCTCTAAAAGATTCAAGGCAAAGCCTGCTACAAGAGCCATGCACTGCAGCTACTTCTTATCATAGTAACGAACAATGGCAAAGCCGATAACCCCCCCTCGCGATGCGGCGGCGGACGACGACGACGACGACTCCAGGAGCCAATCGTCTTGGAGTGAATCGGGCATATCTAATGCCTACAGCAGCCATCCGGATGAAGATTCCACCTTAGGGGGTTCCATGTCCTCCGGTACCTGCAGCTTGGATAGTATCGGGCGAATGTTGATTCAACTGGAGGACAACGACTCATCTCTCAAAGAACTTCTAATTGACTGCACATCGATGGACGCGGATGCAGCAAACTTCTTCTCACAATTTCTACCAAACAACACACATCTTCAGAAGCTTCGTCTGCATTGCGGCCATAGATCAAGACACCGACAAATCCTTGGCAAAGTATTGTTAGGTCTGAAAGACAATTCCTCTGTTAGCTTTGTTGAAATTCAAGGTGCAGAAATCGATTGTGAGGTAGCGAGCTGGTTGGTACCTTCATTCGCTAACAGCCAAAAACTGCAACATATCAGCATGACGGACTGTGATTTTGTGGGATCCGGGGTGGGCATACTGTTCGTCGCGTTGCAACATAACAAGGGCATTCGTCATCTAAGATTTCACTCTTGCGATTGGGAAGACCACAATGTAGACATTATTTCATCATCACTACCATTTCTGAACCTCCATTCTCTTTCGCTTGTGGACATTAACATTGATGTGGGTTCTTGGCCTTATCTTTTTCAAAGCATGGAGCACTGCACAGATTTGATTTTCTTAGACTTATCACAGAATGACTTAGATGTCAGCAATATTGATTTGCTCATCCAAGGTCTTACAGCTCAAAAGTCTATCTCCAAGTTGTCCTTAACATCTTGTGGTCTAAATGATAAATGCACGAAGGCGCTTGCCAAGGGTCTTCGGCGCTATTCCACACTCACAAGCCTTGACATATCCCAAAACAAACACATGAGTGATAAAGGCGTAGTTTACTTGAAAGATCTAATGAAATTCAACAATTCAATCACCGAGCTCAAGGTGGATGATTGTGGGTTGAGTACCCAATCAGTAAATGCAGTTGAAAATGGACTCCGATATAACGATTCGTTTCTTAAAAGTTTCTTTTCCGAAACAACAAGTCAGGCTATCTTTGGTTTGATTGACGGTATAGAACAAATTGATATTGCAGGGGCTGTGTCTTTTGACTCCGAATCTTCACCTCGTAAAAAAGAGGAGATGAATATCAACCCAAAAAATAGCAGACGATTGCGTCAAACGCAGCCATCACCACGAAAGCTGAACCCAATGCCAACGTCACCAAAGAATGGAAACATGTCTCAACGTCAGAGCTCAGTCAGAAACACGGAAGGAAAGGGTACAAGAACTACAACAGACGGGAAGCGTCGTATGCTCATGTGAGCCTTCACATCAATGTCAAATTTGAATGTATCGTAGAAGAATCTTGTAGGAAATTGTGATTGTGTGGTAGACACCATAAAGTAAATTCGCTAGTAAAAAATGTTGCTAATACTATTTGCTTATTATTGTATCATTTCATCCAATACCATTCAAAATGCAAAATTAAACAAGCAAGAGGCATCACCATCACGACATTAAAACATAACTGAGACGATGTGATCTGCTGTGATAGTTATTTATTAGATCGCTGTTGTGATAGTTATGTATGTATGCATGGCATCTTTATGTATTTACTGAAACATCATGATCATATAATATCCAATCCTGTTAGCCCACGTGTTTTCTTTCTTTATGTATCTGTACAATGGGTAGAGTTCACAACATTCTATGGGTTTGCTTTGAGTGTCGAGAATGCAACGTGACATCTCCCACAGCTGCTGCTGAAGCTTGCTACTTCCATAATATTTCAGTACATAGGCACTTACCTTAGGAGTAGGATAGTTCATAGAACAAAAACACTAAAAATAACTACTACCTACTAATCGAGCAAGCCGCGCTCGCGCCGCCTCTCAACGCCTCCCACGTCCGCTGGATTGGCTAGATTCGATATTTACTGGTAAGAAATGATGAAATATTCAACGCATGCTTATCCATTGTTATCCAAGAAAGCGGGTTCATTTGTTTTTGCTGCCATCCGCACCGAGAGGAAGACACCATCGCACTGTGCGTGGTAGATAGCAAGATAGCAAGATAGCTGCACGAGACTTCTGTCCCCCGTTCCCTTTTCCTCGCATCAACCCATACTCGATACCATCATGGAAGCCGTCGACTCCAACGAGGTAAATCCCGGTGGGAACTGGTTGTGCCGATGCCTCGATCCCCTCGATGCGGATGCGGATGACAACTGCTCGTCCGCCATGGGCATCAGCCAATCACAATCATCTTCGTCTAGCCGACCCGATACCGTCATCACTGCCGGGGTTTCAACATTAGCCGGCAAGACTGAAGTTTCATCATTTAGTCAACACGGTTCATCCTTTTCCGCGGGCACTGTAGGCGACGACTCGCTGGATAGCTGCAGCCTGGACAGCATCGGGCGCATGTTGCTCCTGCTGGAAGACAATGATGCATCCCTCAATGAGCTTTTCATTGATTGCAAATCAATGGACAAGGAAGGTGCAGCTGAAGTAGCTCTTTATTTGCATAAGAACACACGCGTAAAGAAGCTTAAATTGTACTGCGGGAAAAGATCAAGTCATCGCCATATTCTGTGCAAGGTGATGGAAGGCCTGAAAGGAAACTCCTCTGTTGAGTCCTTCGAGATTGAAGGTGCAGTTGTAAATCGAGAGACAGCTAGCTGGCTCACACCTTCATTTGTTCACAGCAAAATATTAACATCCATCACCATGACAAGCTGCAAAGGATCTGGACTAGAAGAGCTATGTGTTGCAATGCAGCAGAATAAGTATGTGCGCAAACTGAGCTTTGTATCGTGTTATTGGGACAATTATATTGCCGATATTGTTGCATCATCACTACGATAATGAACCTAAACTCTCTCTCGCTCATTGACATCAATGTTGCCCGGAATGCGTGGCCTTACCTATTTCGGAACTTGGAGCACTGTTCAGATCTCATACGATTAGACCTGTCGCGGAATGAACTTGATGGTACCAGCATTCATTTTCTCGCAAAAAGCCTGATGATCCAGAAACAAGTCTCCAAGCTGTCTTTAGCATCATGTGACCTAGACGAAGACTGTATGAGGGAGTTAGCCAAGGGTCTTCGCCATCATCGCGTGCTTTCAAGCCTTGATATCTCCCAAAACATGTACATTGGTGACCCGGGAGTGATTTACTTGGAAGATTTATTGAAATTCAACAATTCAATCACTGAGCTGAATGTGAACGAATGATGTTTCAGTCGTCAATCAATACATGCCATCGAGAGTGGTCTACGATACAACAACTTTTGCCTTAAAGACTTGATAGGGCATGGACTTTTTGGAGTCGTTGACTCCACCATCGTCACCTCGCCAAAAGGAAAGCAGAAGCAGAAGAGTTTATTTGCAGAGCCAACATATGATCCCGCCATGGGCGACGATGGGACCACCACGGAAGAGCGCGATGCCGATGAGGAAGCCGCAATCGCTACATCGGTTTGTGGTGGCGACAAGAGAAGCCCTCCTGATGATAATACTATTTTGACTGAGGTCAATTCATAATGAGAGTGCACCGCTACGCATCTTAATAACTAGGGCGATATACTGGGGAGAGAAATTAGTCACGAGCAGGGAAATAAATACGACAACAACAAAATTTTCACAAAGAAGGTTTGCAGTATGCCTCCATTTGTGTTCTTGGGAACATATTGTGTACATGAAAGCAATCAATTCAATATATTTTGTTTAATACTAGTATACATCGAAGTGACCTTGTTCTTCTGTCAAGTCCTTACCGATGTCTCTCCTTGATGTCTTCATCGCTTGAAGCAGTATCACAAAGTAAATTCAACAATATCCCGTCTTGGGTCGTACACAAGCGCGCAATGTTCCCAATGCAAACAGTCGAGTTTGGAGAAGCATGTTGCTAACCGCTCTTGGTACGTCACTCCCGCTCCCCGGTAGAGTCTTCAATCGAACTGTCCTCCCAATAGTGTGTACTAGGTCATCCCTCTCTGACATGAGTGTCTTGTTCTCTTGATCCCAAGAAAGATTCAATATGCAACGGAACGCAGAATGTTGCAGTCGAAGCATATGCTGATGATTAAGCCTTGCATCTGCTGTATTGCTATCGGTCTCATGCATAATATTCGCTGCATGTATAACAGTACCCAGGAGCCGTCCGTGAGATGCCATATGCTGCATGTTTTCATTGCAACATGCCATGTTGGCTAGAACCCAAAGAGAATTATGATACGCTTCGAATGGAATAACCCCCGCTGGATGCTGAAGAAGAGAGATTATTAGTGACAGCAAGTTGAGATGATGAGCCATAGCTGTTGTTGCCGATTGAACTCGAGCGTAGTGGCAGAGTATCTTGGTTACAGAACGTAGGCATACATTGGTCGATTTCATATCAGCCAAAGTAGTTGCTGCACTCTGCGTCTGATTTGATGTGCGGTATTTTGGGAGTTGACGCGCCAAAATGTTCACAAGTATGTGTAGGAGATCAGGACCTACTTTTTGGAAGGATGCTTCTAGTACTTCAAACAATAATAAGTTTGATGTTGTGAGATAATACATCATAGCCATGAATACAATTAGTCACCGATTTTCTCACCCTCTTTCGAACATCGATACACCATCTCAGTTATCTGGAAGGCGCAAGCAACCTCGTCAGATAATCTTGTCACTCGAGCTGCTCGCGGTTCACTTGACGTAGACCTGGTTTCGTCGGCTATCCGTTCGTCTTCACATGACTCCTTGAATAAGAGAAACGATAGTAAACGAACTAATGCGGCATCTACCCCGGATGTTATTTCTTCATCATGTGTTTGTTCATTAGAATGGTTAAATATCCTGAAGCTCTTGGAGAGGGCCTCTATGCAGTCTTGGCGAGACACACACGTTAAAAGAGCTACATGATTTAATAATACATCGCATATCACGTATGTGTCAAAGGACAATACATCAAGGTAGATGTAAAGAGATGAGGGTATTAGAATGTATTCGCAATGATTTAGACACAAACGCAAATAAAAGACACAACCGCACCTGTGAAGGCGCTCTTCCAGGGCGCTTCCAAAACATCATCAAAATCCCCCCTCGATCGCTTAGCTTTTGGGCGTGACATCAACTCGTCACTTGCTTCGATAGGATGAACTTTTGGCGGACCACTCATCTAGGAATGGATATTGCGAAGACCTTCATCAATAATTCAGAAGAGAATATGGCTGATAATAAAGATCTGTTTTCGGCTGAAGCACCCCATTCTCTTAGCATGCATTTCCTCCAAGATCTATCGCCATGATCATCTAGATATTTCTCCCCTCGTCCCTTCTCTGCCCGCGTAGCATTGAGCTTCTACTATGGTATCGACACGCGTCCATTCACACCAACTGGAGGATTACCTGCGCTGGTTTGCTGTGTATCGTATGCGTATGTAGTAGGTAGCTAGGTAGGGTAGGTAATTTAAGGTAGATTAGGTAGGT
>JALLAU010001031.1:0-18010 GCA_036939495.1 Thalassiosira hispida
GGGCTAATTCTAGGAATTCTTTCTTTATGTCATAATCTGTCAGTTTGGTTACTTCGTTGGGTTTTTGACAAAAAGTTGGTTATTTTTTCTGATGTTTCGCCCTGACACGATATTGCTCTGCCGTCTGCCGCCTGCCACTCGTTTGCGTCGCGGAGTGTACTCGGCCCTCCCTCCACCCACTTGTGTATAGTACTTCGCCCTCTATCCTTGTGTCGCCAACCTTTTTACAAATGCAATGCCAATGTCCATCAACCATAATTCATAGATCCAATACATAGTGAAGCCATGCACCTAGAGTCAACGTGTTGACAATGTTGCTCAATGTTTTACCTTCGTCATTTCTGTTGGCCAGGGATGGAGCCAGTTGTGATCCCCAAGGTATCTCCATCTCATCCTCTGATGTCATTGCTGAGATTCACAAGGATTTCGGAATTGGCTCGTACAAGCCTGACCCATTCAAAGAGTTACATGATGAACTAAAGATTGGTATTATTCGTGACCCTCTTGCCGGTTTAACAGTGGATACTTTTTTTGGCACCCGCACACCTGCATTCTCTTTAGATCAAGATCTACATGACGAGGCTCTTTTTGATGGGTGGTATGACTCCCTTGAAGGAAGTGCAGACAACGATGATGAGGTTCCTCAGACGAGGAAGAAGCGTCTTCCAAACCTATACCCATACCAATTAGGTGATGTCTACCAGTCTAATTGGTACAGGAAATACCTCCATGAAGATGTTCGTCACAAGACATACGTTTTGTCTTCCCGAGACCGCTTCGGTGAATTTCGCTGTCACTTCCGTATGCCTCTTTTTAAAGTAGATGATCTCGTGGATATGTTTTTGGATAAAGGGTGGATTCACAAAACGAAACACTGCAACAATGATGATAGACTTAAACTCAAGGCTCAGCTTCTCATCTTGGGAACGCTGAACATTCTTGGTCATAACAAGCCTTTTCGCGCTCTCCACGAAAGCACTGAAATATCAACAGAGGAACACCGTGTTTTCTTTCATGTCTTCTTGGATAAGATGTACAGTATCCAACAGGACTTCATTCATTACCCTGACACCCGTGAAGAGCTATCAAAAGTTATGAAGAGATACGCTACAAAAAATTTGCCGGGTGCCGGTGGATCCGTTGATATTGTTCATTTAAAATGGAGCCACTGCCCAGCAGGTGACTACAATAGATGCAAGGGTAAAGAGGCATATCCTACTGTTGCTTTTCAAGTGATATCTGGGTTCGACCGCGAGATCTTGGGGGTATCCTCTGTTCAATTTGGAACACGCAACGATAAACACATCGTAAAGCTTGATAAAAACGTGGCGAATATTCGCGACAAGTGGTACAAAACTGTAAAGTGGGATTTCTACGATTCCAACGGTCAGATCCACACTGCCGTGGGCGTGTATCTAATTTGCGATGGGGGATACCTCCGATGGCCTATTCTCATCTGTCCTTACAAGAGTGCCCACAAGGCAAGTCTAGAGGGTTACTTCTCAACCAACCTTGAAAGTGTTCGGAAAGACGTGGAATGTGTGTTCGGAATTCTGAAGAAGAGATGGAGATGCCTTGAATCTGGACTCCGCTTCCGTGATATCAGGGTCATAGAGAAGGTATTTGTTGTTTGCTGTATGCTGCATAATATGATGTTGAGTGAGATGGAAACTCGAGAAAGTACGTATCGTGTAGGCCGTGGGACGCCGAACACTGGTGACGCCATTTGGCTCAGGGGTCCAGGACCCACATCAGCACCGACAAGTGGTGACCGATGTAATCGTCGGCTTGCAGCGGAGTGGGGTAAGAGGCGGCGAGACCTTGCCACCCACCTCGAATACGCGAAGCGAAAGAAGAAGCGGGCGCGCACGATTACCCCATAAAATATAGTTTATAGGTTCAATAATACATTGTGCTTTTAGTTATAATGTGGAATTGTGTTCTATACTTTTCAGAAAAGATTATGTTCATACATTGAATGAGAATCAATTTGCCTCTGTATCTATCATAGAATAAATTTACTTCTGTATCTGTATCTATCATAAAATAAAAAGGATAACCTCGCTTGTTGTTTAGAATTCTTATTCTTCCTCTGGAAATTCTTCTTCCTCTGGAGACGTCATCGACAACTGCAAGAAGCCATGCACAGCCTCCTTTTGTTCGGTGGACAATGCATCAATACGTCGTACCTGTCTCATCAAGTTTTCTTTGTCTTCGTCCAAGCTTTCGGGATTGCAGAACCAGAAATATTTCGTTGCTAACCGCCTACCATCTTCCTGGCCTGTCTCAGTCTCCATACAAGCTGCAGTGTATGTAGCATTGTGTGCCTCATGTGTCAAAGATACAACACCGAAAAGCCAGCAATCTTCGCCGATGGCGGAACGTAAATCTTGGCATAAGGATGAGTTCGAAAATGGGAAGCAACAAGGTGGCCCGTAACAGTCGGCAATATCCTTCCAGCAACTTGAACAGTGTGCCATATTGAGCAACTTTTGGCTTGGAAGATTATTGAGTGCATACTGTTCATCATTAGATACGAAATGCCGGAGATGACCTTCCTCTTTCTGTCGCCGGATATTAAGAACGAGGATTATCCCGGCTTCAGCGTTGCAGTCATACATGTATCCATTTGGTACCACCCTGACCAGTGTAGGTAATATGAGAAACGTGGTGAAAGTAGATCTATGTGTTAGTTTACACAAAACAACAACCCTCTCACAAATCTAACAAGTTCAATGGTCTCACGCTTCCTCGTCATCGTCGTCTGAAGTAGAATCCTGAGGCACTGCAAGACTGGGTTCCATAGGAACTTCAACATCCGCCAACAATGCCTGTACTGGATCAGGAAGCTTAGCGAGCAATTCGCAGAGTTTCTTGTCATATGCCGCTTGACCATGCACACGTACAAACAGAGCTTCGTTGTTAGCGAGCAATGTACATTGTGTGGATATCATGTCATTCTGCTCCTTCAGAATGTTAGTGCGTACTACCATGATGCGCAGCTTCTTCTCTTGGTGATAGTACGGATCAGCGTCCCTCTCCGCAGTCCTCTCCGCTGCCATCTTCGCCGATCTCGCATCTGACCGGACTGATGCAGTTTGATCAGCATCGGCATCCCGTTGCTGATTCCTGGTTTGGCCAGCACTTTGTGAGTTACACTGGGCCGCTATCTCCTTGTTTTTACGATGAACTTGAATGGCAAGGAAGCAGCGGATGAGATTTGTTGGATTCCACACTGCCGAGGTCACGGTCAGCCACCATTGTGCAGGCATGCTCGATTCAACTGCGTCGTCATCCATGTCCTCCACTTCCACAAACTGTAAAAGAAGTAAGAAAGCATGATTGACATTTAGTTTTGCATCATATTAGAGAAAGAGGAGATTAAGAACGAGACACTCACATTCATATCCTTATAGCGTGAAAGTACGAATGCCTTATACAAATCATGCAGCTGATTTCCACTTGGAAGACTAGCAAGATCGGACGGCAACATAGATGTCAAGGTGCGGCATTCGGACCTGAAGTCTTGGAACTTGGCAAACAACCTGTCCCCCGTAAAGTCTTTTTGCGCTTTATACAGCCTTGTCGACATCAAGTTACGAACTAGTTGAGATTCGAAGTGTTCGTCTGGAATTTCTTGAATGAGCTGCAAGTATCTCTCTTTCATCTGACGATATTTATCAGGATTAGAAACAAGCTGTTGATCAGTGACGAAGGTACCGCACTCAATGAGTAGAGCGATCTCCACGACGGCGCGATTAGCCTGTCTAATCCTTTCACCGCGAAGAAAGTGCATCACCTTGTCGATAAATGAGAACTCATCCGCAGCCCAATCCAAAGCACCACTATTTGCCTCAACCTCATCATCAAACCCTAACTCAACAGTGGGAGAATCTTCACCACTTGTGGTGGCTGAAAGATGAGCGCCAGAAGGTGATGAGACAGATGTCAGTGCAGCAATCTCATCATTAGTTGCTGGGGGAGGCACAGGAGTGGCAACACCATTTGACGCGATAATGGGGACAGGTGATGTGACATTACCCTGGGCTTGAATGCGCTGCCGCATGGCCACATTTCGCTGATGAACGAGCTCGACGGCAGAGATGTTAGCGCGTGCGTCCGTCATTCCAGATACGATGCGGTATTTTATGACTTGTTGATCATAGGTTCCCAGACCGATGAACCCCCACTCGGCGCTCAACACAAAAACAAAGTAAGACCGGTAAGTGAACCGTCTGTCTCTCTCTCTACGAGTGAACGGCCTCTACAAGACCCACCCCAAAGGAACGGTAATATGATGGCGGCACAGTCTTTGAATGGACAGCAGCGCAAGCCATGGCGGATGACGGCTGGTAGGTGGGCGAGGGGAGAATCTGTATGAACCAGATTCCAAAGCCGGATATCGAAGATGTTGGGATTGTGGCTGATCTTGGCGTCTCACAAAAAGGCGGGAAATAAACTCCTTGGGAGTTCAATTTATTGAGGGGCGATTGGAACAAAGTCGCGACAGGCGAACAGACCAGAGCAACAGAGAAACGCGCGAATCGGGAGCGCGGTTTTCGGGATGTCGGGTCTGTTGGCCGGGAACAAAGTCACAGCCTAACCTTGTTTGTTTAGTTTTCAGTTACTGAGATCAAAAATAATGTTTACAGTAAAATGTTTACTATTAAACAGCTATTAAACAATGTACAGTTTCAGATGTACTTCACAATGCTACCTTTGAGTAGGAAGACACAGAAATAAACTACGATACCTACAGTACCGGATCATAATAATATGAGCTCACTCAAGGACACAGGTAAAACTCACGCTCAGGCCACTTAGATAGTGACGTGATTGACACCGTGACCTGACAGCTGTGACTACGATACGACCAAAGATCCCTTCTTTCACTTGCTTCTCGCCGCTCATTTTTTTTGCCGTTTGCTTCCCTCTTTGCCACTTTGCCCACCCCTCCTCGCCCGCCCCTGCCTCGCTCGTCGCTCGGTTGCCGTGCCCCACTCTCTAGCTAGCTCCGCCTAACCACACCTACACATCATAAAATCTCCTCTCTAGAGTGCTGATGATGAACCTGAAGCATCGTTCGTTGTATCGCGGCTGTGACCGAAAGTGCCAAAAAAGTAATGCTGCCATCAGCCGATCGATGTCAATGACACAAGACACGACCAAGTCAATAGCACAACGGCGGAGCTCAACGCCATTATTTTGTCTCCTCCTCCTCATCGCCCTCCTACTCCAACCAATCTCCTCCATCGTCCACCCCATAGCACACGAACTACGCAGAAAACACACCCAATGCATCTACAGCCGATTCGACCGCGGCGACTTTGCCACCTTCGAACTATTCATAATCGACGCCGACGAAGACGGTCGACCGCAGGCCTCCGTTCAAATCGAGGGACCCATCGCCAGTCCAAATATTGGTGAAATTGACGCGGAAACTGGAGGGAGAAAATTGCCAGACGACAGCTCCAACCGATCGGAAATGGAGGCAAATAATAATAATGTAGATGGACGATTCAAGAAAAAGTACAAGGCCCCTACGATGGGTGCAGCGATTCAACATTCGTTGAGTAATTGGCCAAAGTTTGTTGCCGATAATAGCAATCATATCAACGAGGCGGGGATCATTCTTCATTCGTATCAGATAGACTACACGCACTCGGGTGAACATGAAGATGCCATTCGTGCACGGGAGATAATATCACGACAAAAGGATGAAATGTTGGAGAAACAACGACAATTAAATATCGAAAGGGAAGAAGCAAGAAAACAAAGGCATAAAGAGGAGGGGGGAGAATATACAGGTGATGAAAATGTAGATGAGGAGATATATGAAGAAGACACGGGGAGGATTCAAACAATTATACCAGAGTGGATTGAACCGTATGAATGGACAAAGCCCATCAAGGCTGGGGGATGGTATAGAATGTGTGTTCAGGGTCCGAATGATATTACGGTAGAGATGGATATACGATCGAGTGTCGATCTGGGGGGGATTGATCGTGAGACGGGACATGTATTCACCCACGATGAACGTGAGGCAATCGACGAGGAAGAACGTATACTGGGCTTAAAGAATAAGGAACCCACCCTCGAGGAAGAGGAGGCAAAGGCACTTGTAGCTGAATTGGAAAAGGCACTGAAAGATCAAGTGAAGGATTACGACTTGGATGCTACACGAAAATTGATCAAGGAGGTGAATGATTTGGTATCGCAAATGCAAAAACATCAGAGTAATGTGCATAATCGAATCAAGGGACATGAGAATGATGCAAGGAGGAATTACAAGAGGATTGTCAGGAGTGGTATGATTGAGACGGTGCTCTATTTGGTGATTACGTTGTTTCAGATTTATACGGTGCATAAGTGGTTGCTGAGTAATAATGCGTTGGGAAGATAGGAGAAGCAATACAGTATATCTGTATTTATTTCTGGATAGGAGGTTGTTGCACCTATCTCTGGTCATTTTTAAACTATTACTTGTGATGAAGGCAGATGGAAAGCTGCAATGCTTGCAGCTCTGGATGGATAGGCACACACATACACATATTATGGAAATGAATTCTATCTGAATCTTAGCAGTGATCAAATTAATCATAACCTGCTCTGGTGTCGAGTTGAGCCATGCTACACATTGCCTTTGGATTATCCACATAATTGCTGGTTGGTATAGGGTCTCTTGTCCGAATACTATGCCACGCACCGATGGGAGCCTGGTATCCATACATACCAACGCACGCAAGTTGTCTTGATAGTGCCAAAAGACAGCGCCAGCAGGACAGGTATTTATTTGTTTCAGTATTAGCTTGGTTCATTTTGTTGTGCTAAAAAAATAATGATAACTGTTATTACCACATATTCCTTTAGCCTTGTACCATAACTTCTGCTCATCCATGTATATTCTTTTTATCAGTCTCAATGTAAATTCTCTTTAACATCAGCCTATTGGTGGAGGCAACCCACTCCCCCATCCTACCATACTTAATCCTTCACCTTCGGCCCCGGCTTGGCAAGTTCCGGCTTGACAACCTTCCCCGCCAATTCCGGAATCGATAATAATGCCGTATGATAGCCATTCACTGTCTTTTTATCCGGTCGTTTGACTTCCTCCATACCGCCCTTTGAAAACTTTTGTCGCTTCACCGCCCACACGGCATTACAGGTATCGTCAAAGGTCCAGAGTATATAACTACTGTGTACCTGCTTGACGAGGTCGTCGATGCTCATGATTTCTTCTCTGCCTTTTAGGTTCCAAACCCTATTTAGCGAACATGTGTGAGTGATTGGAACTATGAGTGTCGTTTCATTTAAAATACGATGCATAATATTGGCACAATCATTGCGACTTACTTGGGAGCCGGGTCTTGATCCGGACGACCGTGCATCTTGACAATAAAATTCAACTGCGATATACTAATGGGGACCACCCGCTCGGCAATCATCTTCTCCTTAAACGCCCGCACCTCCATCCTATTCGGCTTGGGATCGCCTTCAATAAAGCTCACAATGTTCGTCACGGCCTCGTTGGGCGTGTACATCAAATTATCCCCGGCAGGTTTGGGAAGCGTAATGCCCTCGTACTTGGAATCGTGCTTATCGAATTTCAAAAACTTGACCGGTTGTTTCCGATCCGCTTGCAGCTTGGCGGGTATCGACGGCGGATTCTCCTTCAGCCGCCCCTCCTGCGCCTCCAGTTGCCTCCCAATGTGATTCTGCAGTGTGTGCAATTCAACGAGTGTATTGTGATGGGCCTGAACGGCTTGGACCGTCGGTGTTTTCTTATTCTTGTCCGTGGCGGCAGCGTTGAGTGCGTCGCGCGTGTCGTCGATGGACCACGACAGTCCCTTGCTTTGTTTGTCGTGGAATTGATGAATGAGGTTTTTCCAGCCAATCTCTCCCGCGCCCCTGTTGGCCCAGTTCCTGCGAATTGGCAAAAATCCATCATCGCCAACAACGTCCATCCGTGTGAGCCAACGCGAATGAATGAATTGAGCATGCTGTTGAACAGCAGGACGGACAAGGAAGGATGAAATTCCAGAAATTTGCATGTAACTTACACTGGTGCCACTGGCTTCCCCACCCCGCCATACGTCCTAACCAACGAATTCAACTGACTCTTTTGTATAGGTATCAACTTTTGCATCATCATCTTCTCCTTGTACGCCCTCAAATACTGCTTTCCAGGATTGTTCTCAATCATGTTGTGAATGTACGCCACCGTTTCCAACGGCGAATATTGAGATTTGCCCTCCATCGGGGAAGGCATGTCGATCACTTCCATTTCAAGCTCTTGATTGTTTCCATCGGCATCTTCGTCGTCGCCAGTCTTTTGTTTCTTTGATGCGCCTCCCTCGCCACCATCACCGTCCCCGTCGCCGGCAACCTCTCCTCCTCCACGTCCACCCACGAAACTACCACTCTTCTTCCTCTTCCTCCCAGCCTTATTCGCCCCGTCCATAAAATCCGGATTCGTCTTGTGCAGTATAATCCCCCCCAGCGTATCCTCCGCACGCTTCATGCTCGCCCCCAACGCACTTGCCGGATTGCGTTCCATCAATTTGCTCGACATTACTCTGGAGGTACTGCTGTAGTTCAACGTTGTTTCATTCTTCCAAAGTTTGGATTGCGCATATTTGACTTCTTTCGTGTCGGAGGAGTTGACTATGGCTTGGGAGATGATGGAGGAGTGTTGGGCTAGGTTGGTGATGGCGATTTGGAGGGCGGCGCGGGGGAGTTGGAGGGATTTTTTCCAGTTGGTTGTTTCTGCTTCGAGAGTTGCAATGAGGTCGTCGTCGTCATCGTCCTTTTGCTGTTGTTGTTGTTCGCTGACCTTTTCTTCGCCATCCTTTTTTGTCTGCGGTTGTTTTGCCAACGACTTCTTATTGCCACCCTTCTTCTTCTTTTTCTTCTTTTGCGGCGTACCGCCCTTCTTCGGCTCCCCCATTTTATGCTTCTCCTTCAGTTGCCGCTTCTTCAAAATCTCGTTCCGTTTCAGCTTTTGCTTCACCTCAAACTCATTCGAAATCGTCTCCAAGTAGCAACAAGCGTCCTCCAATAAATTCCCGACAATTTCCAAAGCATGCACCGAGGCGTAGACTGAATCGATCTTGGCGAGGGTGCCGCGTGCTGCCTTTTGACGCTTTGCTAGTCTTGGTGGTGCTACTACTACTGATGCTGATGGATGGATGTCATTCATGTTGTTGTTGGTGTGGTCGTTGAGGTTGTTGTTGGTAACGTGGTGGTATTCTGACGGCACGTCCTGGAACGGCGGATGGGGGGGAAGGTTTGGCACTGGCATTTCTTCGAAGAATTGGTGTGCGACAACGCCAAGAACGCCTTCGTGTTCGTGGCCGTGGTGACCACCGTGGCCCCCCATGAATGCGTGATGGGTTTGTGCTGATTCGAACCCGTGCGCCATGATGATGGTGAGGTGGGGGTGTTATTGAGGAGGAGACGAGGGAAGAGCGAGCAAAGAGCAAAGAGCAATTTGCAATTTCAGAGTGACGACGTCAAGAAGTTGTTTACACAAGTCTTTTCGGTTGTTCTGTTCGTGTTGGTGAATTGAATGGCCCGCTAATTGTGCGCCCTTTTCTCAAAATGTGATGCTTCTTGTGTGATTTCCCAATGTGATTCTGTTCTAAGTTTTTAGAAATAAAGGGGGCTGAGTCGCATTCGCCCCCATTAAGGTACCCCGCCCGCCAACGTCAAATAAAAAAATCAAAGCTCGATAGCACAGATAGCTACATACAGCTACAGATAGCAATAGCACGCACAACGCTGATGCTGATGCTGATGACACGCTATGACTTGATGCAATAACAATCATATCAAGAGCAGGAGTGATTCACCGACGCCATCCACAGATCAAGTATATAGTGAAGGCGTATGTATTGACAACAAGCCGTGAACTCAGCGCACACATCTTATTCATCATTTTCATATCCAACAAAAACCAAAAACATCATCATCATCATATAATGGCAGGCCCATCCCGACCAAACGTGGCCAACATCTCCACCACCTCCCAAAATAATGGTATAGAAATGGTAACCCTCCCCTCGGGGGCATCCTACCCTCAATTTCTCGAACCCCTCACCAAAAATGAAACGGCACTCTTGGAAATGTACGACACGATCAAACATTACGAGAAGGAGGCGGCACGGCTCAAGGCGGAGGAGGCCAAGCGTCGATTGGAGGAGGCGGATGAGCGGTATAAGGCCAAGAAGAAGGCGATGGAGGAGGCGGAGGGTGGAGGAGGGAGTGATGAGAATGACGAGGATGCTGCAGGATCGGATGCTGATGGGAAGCCGTCGAGCAGACAGGACAGTGAAAATGTTGATATGGATCACGAGTCTGAAGAGGACGATGAAGAGGCAGCGGAGCGACGCAAACACGAGAAGGAAATCTCACGCCTACGCAAGGACGTCAATCAAGCAAAGGAGAAACAGCATGCAAAGGAGATGGAGAAGGAGGCTGCCAAACAAAAAGAGGAGGCGATGCGTCGCCAATTGCTTGGTGAAGCAGGAACTGCTCCATCAATGAAGGTGGGAAGCAACGAGAGGAAGAGACCGTTGGGCAATAATGACAACGACGATGAGGATGCTGACGAACATGACTACTACGAAGAAGAGGAGGAAACAACATCCCAATTTACAGGACAAACCATCAAGAAGAAACGTGTCGATGATGGATGGGACGATACCACCAAGCCCAAAGCAAGTCTCATTGCCAACATTGGCGGACACTCCACTCCCATCCACGACTTCTCCAAAAACCTGGCCATGTCCAAAGTCAGCCTCGACGGTTCCGTAGTATTCCCACACGAAGGGCATATTCCATGGGAACCTCCCCACGCGCCCCAAACCTTTTTGGACGGACATTTAGAATTGGAATTGCCAGATTTCGACGCGACCATGCCCCACAGCAGCAACAACACCATTGCCATTAAATTCCACGCTCCCCAGGAGAGCAAGCGGTTCAGTCTGAACATTGCCGCACCCAACAACGAGGGGTACAGTGATGTATTATTCCATTTTAATCCACGTCATTTTCAAAAAGGGGGACGGCTGGTCATCAATGATCGCAATGAGACCATGTGGGGGAATGATTTATCCGTACCGTTATCTACCATGCCATTAATGTTTGGTGTCCAATCTTGTACGCTTATAGTTCAAATCAACGAAGAGGGATTCGATGTCTTTGTGGAGGGACAGCATTGTGCACGGCTCGAACATCGCACATTACTTCCCAAGAGCAAGGGGTCGTTGTTTTTGCAATTCCCCAGTTCGGATGATTACGGCAATCCGGAGAATTGGATGGTGTATAGGGTGTGGTGGGGGAGGAAGCAGAGTATGGCGGATGATCTTAATGGTGTGGCGGGCGTGAACATCTACAGTTCGGTCCATCCCAAGAAGTTGTTTATTAGTGGATTATCGAAACTTCACACTGATCCGGAATTGGATTTACGGAGGGCAGAATTGGAAAGGGCTTTTCGAAAATATGGTGGACCGAGCGGTGCCGTGGCAGTTAGCGTACAGAAGAATAGCACATTTGCCTTTGTGGAGGTGGCGAGCGAGCAGCAGGCTGATTTGGCATTGATGGAAATGATGAATAGTGGTAGGTACAGGGTGAATAAGGCAAGGAGGACGAAGCACGAGGCGCTGACCGAGGAGAGGGCGGCGAAGGAGTCAAAGGAGAAGGGTACCACGAAGGAGAGCGTGGATTGGGATTGATGAATGATGGGTATGTACCAATAATTTGAATGATGCAAATAGATGGTAGGATGTTGTATTGATAGTAACATGCTTGGCCTCTTTTCTAAACATCTCTGCACAGTGCATTTATTTGTTGTATTTTTCTGTTGATCTACTTTGGATAGATTGATAAGCTGCGCAATAATATAACTGCTTAGTTAACTGGCAGTATTCACATACAATAAATCGTTATCTATCTAATTCATATTGTAGTGATTGTCTTGCATAAGGCGTATTCACCCAACTATCTTTCAATTTTGTTACATGAGTTGTTGAGGTTGGCCAATCATTAGAACTTTAGTGTGATGAGGTCAGTAGAAATCAAACAAACAAACTAAAGTCCAAATGGAATCACTCAAAATGATTTTACTACTCAATTTATTAGTATTCACATATGTTCCTGTCCTTCTCCATGTGAGTAAAACAACTATGAGCAAAGAGCAAATTCTCCACACGATGAATCAATTCTCACATCTTGATGCACAGAAGGTTCCTATTTGAGATCGGTCGAGTATCTACAAGCAGTATTGTGTGGGGATTTATTCAAATATGACAAAGCATCTTCAATTGCAAGGTTGACAGAAGGACGAATTTTGGTCTGTTGGAGTACCTGCATGGGTGCATCCCGAATTTACAAAGATGTCATTTGCAGCACCGTATGGAAAATTACTATCAGCCCATGCGCAAAGATTTTGGTTGAAGGCTGTAGCACCTTGGAACATGTATCCCATATTCGTCACAGCGGAGGTATCCCACGATGACAAGTCACCATTGAAGGCTGTAGTACCAAAGAACATTTGATACATATTCGTCACAGCGGAGGTATCCCACAATGACAAGTCCTCATTGAATGTATTCTGATTTAGAAACAATCCCGACATATCTGTCACTTGAGAAACACACCAAGAGTTCATGGGCCATCCATATGTTTGTCCAACAACACACCCACTGTTGCTGGTGCAAACCTGCTCAATATAGGCATTCACAGCAGCTAGAAGGGTGATCTTATCTTGGAAGCAAAATATCGTCGGAGGGGACGTTGGCTGGGTTGTTGGCACGGATGTGGGCTGCGCTGTTGGGACATCCGTTGGATTGGAAGTTGGCATAGATGTGGGCTGAACCGTTGGGACATCCGTTGGATTGAAAGTTGGACTGAAGGTGGGCTGCGCTGTTGGGACATCAGTTGGATTGGAAGTTGGCACAGATGTGGGTTTTACCGTTGGGACATCCGTTGGATTGGAAGTTGGGCTGAAGGTGGGCTGTGCTGTTGTTGGTGAAGTCTAAAAGCATAAGTAACGTGCGAGGATTTGTATTGTGTGAGCCTTAATTTGGAATACTCAAATATTCCAATACAGTGTGAAAACTTACAGTCAGAACACTGATCTGATCGTTGAGGGATTTCACAATGTCTGAAAGCACCTTATCATCCACCCCATCATTTGTATTATAGTTGTCACTACGAATGACAGTCTTCGTGACTGCACGGAATTTAATACTGATTGTCTCTAGCTGACGGCCAAGACGACGGAACACCTTACGACGGATAGATGCACCATTGACCGTAAGAATTGCAATTGAAACTAATTCTGTCTTGCTATCTAAACTTGGCGTAATCATTGCAGCAATTTCAGCCTCAAGGGACGTGATGAAAGCAAGCCTTTTCATCCGCATTGGTTGGCACCGGGATCGTGCTGGCAAGATTGATGGTGTGAGAACTGGTCGTTTCTACTGTGCGATAAGTGTACTCTATAACAGTTGAGGGGCAAGTACCATCCTTGGTCCAGGCATCTTGCCAAATGCCAGGTTCCAAGAGAGGTTCATAAGCCTTTTGTTTTTGAGAGACAAGGAGGCAAGGTTGAGATCAAACATGACAAAAAGTATGATCATTCGCTAAACATCAAATGAATCAATTACCTTTTGTAGACACCATAAACCATATGGGTGCCCTTTACACTTGAATTTTTGCAAGCCAAGTCGAACAACATCGCCGAAGTTGTACCGCGCAGAACTGATGTAAGTATTAACATCATTCATCACACAAACATTGGTTGTTTTCTTGCAACCGGTAGTTTGCCCACTGATGTTGGGGCAGTCATTGTCAGAACAAGCACAGTTCATCATCTTGTCCTTGCACGTTTGATACTGGCAACCTCCGGCACTGTTGTCATTGCCTGTGTAGCGAACAGGTGCAGCCGTGGGAGCATTTGATCCGATGCAGGAACCCTTGAGAGACCATCCAAGATCGCCATAATACCTGCCAGGGGACATATCGCCCCCAACACTGTTGCAGTAAGGACTATTGGGCCACGTCTTGCACTGGTACACAATCTGACGCAGCGGGCTGGCAGAAACAGTAACTGCAACCAAATCACCAGCCTCGTAATCCTTGTTGCTCGAAGAGTATTCCCTAGGACATCCAGTAATCTTGGAGAGGGAGTCAAAGGACGGTGATTGGGTGGGTCCAATGGATCCATCGCAAGAACCAGCAACATCCCAGCCTTGGTCTCCTCCGTATACGGTAGGGGAGTATTGCGCACAGTTGCCACTATAGGGCCACGCCTTGCACTTGAATGCCACCTTGCGGAGGGGGGTGGTGGATACTGTCACACTGACCATATCGCCTGCTTGATACTTGATGTGGTTTCCTCCTCCAACCCACTCATCTGGGCAGGCTCCAACACTCTTGGTGGGGTCGTAGTTGGGGCTTGAGGTCGGGCCGATACTTCCACTGCAAAATCCCTTTGGCGTCCAAGCATTGCGCCAGACTTCGGGTGTGGCGGAATCGATCAAAGGCTCGTAACCTGCCTGTCCGCAGTGGCCGGAATATGGCCATGCCTTGCACACAAACACCAATCCGCTGGTTGAGACCATGTCTCCCTCCTCGTATGGATCAGTGGACCCCTTTGCCTTCCAAGCGTCGGGGCATCCTCCAATATCCTCAAGGGACACAAAGATGGGCGAGCTTGTGGGCTGGATGGTGCCTGAACAGCGGCCGACAACATCCCATGCATCCTTCCAATGCTCGACCCCTCCAACATCAACTGCGGGTTCGTAGCCGGCTTGGGAACAATGCTGCGATAGAGGCCATCCCTTGCACTTGTAGACGAGGCCGCCCTTGCTGGTCTTGTCACCCTCCTCGTAGTCGACGCTGCCGTCGAATGCATCGGGGCAACCACCCTCGTCTTCGAGCAAGACGAAGACAGGCGACATGGTCCCTGTGCAGCTACCGGTTTCCATCCATGCCTGAGAAGTGTACTGGCCATGGCCAGGCTCGTATCCAGCCATACCGCACCACTGATTCGAGGGCTCCTCCTTGCAGGTAAAGACCATGTCCCAGGCTTGCTTGGTCTTCACGCTCACGACGTCGCCAGCCGCGTAGTTGGTCCCGTCCGAGTAGGCTTTGGGACAGCCGGTACCAGGCCAAGCTTTGGGCTGCTTTACAGCGACAGCGGCTGCTGCTCCCTGTGAGTCAAAAGTTGGAGGGAGCAGTGGAGTGAATGAGTGAATGACAAAGTGATACAATTGGTTAAGATATTATTTTCGGGTGCGAGCGAGGGAGCAGCATGTTGGGGAGTCTGGCCTGTGCCGGGAATCGAACACGCTCGCTCCCCTATACAAAAGAGAAAAAACCATGTGCTAGATGGAGTCTCGTTCGTCCAGCCCGGGTTGGCAGTTGTCATCACTCGAAGCTGATGGAGCTACGGCGGGCCTGCAGGCAGCCCGTCATCTTCGCCATAATAGATGCCAAGCAAAACAAAAACAGTCCCCGGCATTGGTAGACCTTACCGAGCACTCAGATAGCTGCTTCCAAACTGTGCTCCAGTGCACACTGTGTCCCGGCTCATAGCCGGAAGACCCACACCAAGAAGTGTCGCTTACACACTCGACGTTATACTGTTTCGTGACAGTTTTGTCACCTTCGTTCCTCAGTCCATTCGATGGGCAATTGCTAGCATTCGGATCGCAGCTGACGATTTTGTCTGGAGTCCTTGTCGTAAAAGTGGCCGAGACTTTATCGTTCGCCGTGTAGGAACCTCCTGACGTATAGGCTGCATAGCACCCTGTGGTGGCTACATCATCACCCTAGATACAATAATAGAAGAAAATATAAAATTACTAGTGAGCTCAAAGTCAAGAGACATGAAACAATACATGCGATACAACTCAAATTTGTTCCCTTGGCACTCCTTGCATACACAAATGTCCTTAATGTGATTCGTAGTTCTGCTCTTGAACAAACACACACTTACCACCAATGCGACGTTGCCATTCGGATCCCTACCATCCTTTGCACGAAGGAGGCGGCCGCTGTCGGGAGGAGCTTGGATGAGGCCGAGAGCCTTGACCTCGGCTCTAGCAATGATGCCAGAATTGAGGCTTACCGTGGCGCCGGCTACCAATGCGACATCGCCATTCAGATCCCTATCATCCTTGGCACGAAGGAGGTGGCCGCTGTCGGTAGGAGCTCGGATGAGGCCGAGAGTCTTGACCTCTGTTGCAACGGCGCCGCCTACCAATGCGACGTTTCCATCTAGATCCCTATCATCCTTGGCACGAGGGAGGTGGCCGCTGTTGGCGGGAGCTCGGATGAGGCCGAGAGCCTTGACCTCTGTTGCCACGGCGCCGGCTACCAATGCGACGTTTCCATCTAGATCCCTATCATCCTTCGCACGAGGAAGGTGGCCGCTGTTGGTGGGAGCTCGGATGGGGCCGAGAGCATTGACCCCGGTTGCAACGGCGTCGCCTACCAATGCGACGTTTCCATCTAGATCCCTATCATCCTTGGCACGAGTGAGGCGGCCGCTGTTGGCGGGAGCTCGGATGAGGCCGAGAGCCTTAACCTCTGTTGCCACGGCGTCGGCTACCAATGCAACGTTTCCATCTAGATCCCTATCATCCTTCGCACGAGGGAGGCGGCCGCTGTCATCGGCAGCTCGGATGAGGCCGAGAGTCTTGACCTCGGTTGCCACGGCATCGCCTACCAATGCGACGTTTCCATCATCTAGATCCCTATCATCCTTGGCACGAAGGAGGTGGCTGCTATCGGCGGGAGCTCGGATGAGGCCGAGAGTCTTGACATCGGTTGCCACGGCGTCGACTACCAATGCAACGTTGCCATTCAGTTCCCTATCATCCTTGGCACGAAGGAGGTGGCCGCTGTCGGCGGGAGCTCGGATGAAGCCGAGAGTCTTGACCTCTGTTGCAACGGGGCCGCCTACCAATGCGACGTTGCCATCTAGATCCCTATCATCCTTGGCACGAAGGAGGCGGCTGCTGTCAGCAGGTTCGGTCCCGCCCGAGTAGGCTTTGGGGCGGCCACTGCCGGACCATTCAGTGGGAATAGCTATGGTGATGGTTGCAGTTCCCTGTGAATCAAAAACAATTGTAGGAAGGAGTGAGTGGGTGTCGATTGGTAAAATAAATAATAGCAACAGAGCCAAATCATATGCTCTTTGAGAGCTTCCACGCATCATTCAACAACAACAGCCGGCGATGGCAGAGCCGAAGGCATAAGACATACACTAATAGGAGCTTGGCTGACAACCGCCGACGAAGCCAAAGGCACATTCCATATAAACAGTCGCTGGCACAAGTCAAACGCTTATCAGGGCTCGGCAACGGATCGGAACGCACAAGAAATAATAAAAATACAATATTAATACACAAATAAGAGCTCGGCTACTGCCGTTTCGTTTCGACCCAACAGCAGCTAGCAGCGGAGCCAAGAGCACAAGCAAACAGCTCGCCCCACGTGTCGTTTCGTTTCGACGTGTTTGGCGGCGGATCCAATAGAAAAAGATATCACATCATAGTGGCAACCTAGCGTAGTTTGATTCGAGCCGCAGCGTCAGCCGGCGTCAACATATACTCTGCCTCTTTCCATCTCTAGGACCAGCGACCGAGATGTCTCGTCACGTTCATGTCGCCATGTTGTTGTCATGCTGGCTGTGGCTGTGGCGCTGTGCATCAGTTTGCCAGCCAGTTTTCAACCATGTCTGTGATCCGGATCCCGAGCTCCGCGCTATCGACAAAATGATGGACATTGATCCAGTAGTGAGGCACCATTGCCATACCATCACCACCGCCAGATAAAACGTGGCAAAAGTATGACAAAATCCTCTTACCGGTTGGATCGAGGGTAATCCGATGCTGACGCCGAGCGCCGCGGTTAATGCAATCTTTGCGTAAATCATAGTGGATGACTTGAGGAATTATTGAAAGCTTGAGAAAAGGAGAAGACGAGGAGGCTTCAA
>JALLAU010001032.1:0-11409 GCA_036939495.1 Thalassiosira hispida
GGCTGCGTGCGCGCTCGCCCGCGCATAGCTGATCCTGTTCCACTAGGATCATCAGCAATGATCTCATTCCTCATCTAGTGTCAACTGGGATGAGGTTGTCCCATGTTGATGTTGTATGATACCTACCTACTTCAGGTCTTGGAGAGGGCTTCTAACAAATTCGTGGCAAAATATATTATATAATTCTAATTCCAACGAACTTTGGGAAAGAGCAAGATTTGTACGTCGAAATCCCAACGGGGATGCCCCGTGGGTCCCCAACACATCTCCATCATCCAAATCCACCACGACAACAATGCGTATTCACCTCCAAACGACGAAGGCAATGGCGTCCAAAGGCAGTAGGCTCCATTTGTCGCCCGATGCTAACGTATAGTACATCTCATACTCAGATGCTTCTAGGTTGCATTTAGAAGTGATATAGTATGGGGTGTAATATACGTTGGGGCATGTGGAAGTCACCATGCACATCGGCGGCGATGGCGGGGCAGAAAATATGACTATACACGAGGTCTGTAGCTGTAGCATTATCTCTCTGCAACAAATCCTATCACATCAGAAATGCCTCTCCGGTTGTTGCTGGTATAACTTGCCCTCCCATGCTGCTTGAGCACGGGCAGGAAACGTTGGATCGTCCGGCTGGCCGCCGGCCGATGACGACTGTTTCTTCCTCCTGTCGTTGCGCCGTTGACAGCTGTGGTGGTTTAAAATGAGTTGCCTTGCTTTTGCCTCAACCCACCATTTCAAGCCCACAGGAGGGGCCTCAGACTTAACTTGATCTGCAAAACTTCAACATATTGCTAGGAGCTGCTGGAACATAATTTTATGCAACGACGGAGACAAGGTGCCATGGGAGTGTTGTCTCGTATCACTGCCATAACCAACCAAGTCTCAAACAGCTGTATGTAACAATTGCTGGGTGCTTCTGGAGCATAATGACATCATGGGTTGACAGAGGCATGTTGCCATGGTAGTGTTGACACATCATTGTTATGCCCCTATCAAGTCCCCACCAGCTGTGAACAAATGGGTAGCAATGCTTCGGCATCAACCCACCATTCCAAGCCCACAAGAGGGGCCTCAGATTTGGCTTGAGCCATGAAACTTCAACAGATTGCTGGGTGATTCTCTGAAGCTTAACGCCATGGGATTATGGAGGCAGAATGACATGGGAGTGTTGTCATGTCATTGCCTTACCCCTATCAAACATTTGATTGAGAATAAAATGATTGATGTGGTATCACTTTGCTGGTAGATGAGTTATGGAAGAACGATAAAAATAAGTAGACATGTTATTATTATTACTCTTACAGTACATATTCATCAAAGATAATTGATTTCGGTTTGGCATGAAGTCCTCTGTTGGCAACGCTTCTTCGCAGGCGCACTCCATCAAGGCAAAAGCACAAAATAAATAATCATTGCCCGCCACCTCAAACTCCGCACTACCAAGAAGTGTCAAAAATATGAACGGCTCCAGGCGAACTGCTGTCCGTACCGCTCCATGTCGACGCCCCCACAAAGAGAAGTTTGCCATCGGCCGAAAGGGACACGTTTGATCCAAACGATGCATCATCCACGGTTGGTCGAGAGTCGCCCTCTGGCCAAATTGCCTTTTCTTGCGAGGTTGATCGATTCCAGAGCCGAACGAGACCACTGGTCGATGCAAGATCATCGATCCACCTACCACCAGCGCCACCACATGCAATTATATTCCCATCGTCCGAGACAGCCGCCGACTTTCCCAATTCCTCCTGCTTCGTGTTTCCTTCCATGAAATGCAGCAACTCATACTTGGTCTCTTTCCATTCAAATATTAGGCACTGTCCGGCGTTCGTTTTTCCATTGGCGTTGTGGCCCATTCCCCCAATGACCAAAATTTGACCATCTCCCGACAACCCCAGCGATGCGCCATCCAGTGCACTCTTTTCTTCACGCGCTATCGTATCCCTCTTTACCCATTCAGATTCTTCTTCGTCAATGTCATAGATGACCACTGTTCCAGCGAATCTGGCTTGGCCGGCTTTCACAGATCCCACAACGAGATGTCTTCCATCACTGGACAAGGCTACTGAATACCCAGTCACATCGTTCGACTTTTGTGCATTCACCGCGGAGCCGTATGGGACCCAATCAGGTGCTTGATATCGATAGGTTGTGACCACACCTCCCAAGTTTGGTCCCCCTTTTGTTGCACCCATGGCGACAATATTCCCATCGCCAGAAATCTGTCGATTTATGATTGTATCAAAAGAAGATGAGTCTATAAAACTAGTCCGGAAAAAGAAACAATGAAACAAAAAGTCACTTACGGCAACAGACCAGCCCGCTCGTTCCGATGGATTGCCTCCAGTAATCAAACCCTTTTCAGAAACATCATTGCCGATAATTTGATAGATTCGTATTGCGCCCGTTATCTCATCAAACGAACGTGATCCAACGGCGAGATGACTTCCATCACTAGACAACGCTACGGCATTGCCAAATTCATCGCCGGAAGATGTACCGTAGAGAACCTTAAACGGTTCAGGAGCCGTCATTGTGCCATCACCATCACCACCATTCGTAAATGCATCCAATGAATACAAATACACTGCACCCGTGGCCTCGCCAGAGTCATTTGATGCATCGTCCTTCGCTCCCACGGCCAAAATCGAGCCGTCATCTGAATAATCCGTCGCGAAGCCAAATTCTGATTTGATATGTTTGCCCTCTATTACAAGAGAGTTGGTGTAGCCCAGTATTGGATTGAATGGAGTTGGAGAGCTGGTAGGGCCGCCATCATCTTGTGTGATTATTATTGAAGAAGTATCATTGGTTGCATTATTGATGGCGGAGTCTTCTTTTTCCACGCTGTATGAATTATTGAAGGACAGTGCAGTGACATTACTTGTGTTCGTTGTTGTTGACATCTCCAGTGTTAGTGTGGCATTGCTAGTAGGAGATAGAGAAGATGCAGGGATTGAAGATGTGGATGGAGAAGACGTAGGGATTGAAGAAAAAGTGGGAGGTGTTGTGATAGATTCATTAGTTTCATTTGTCATGATTGTGATAGGATCATCAGTGTTATTGGTCGTGAGTGACGTTGTGTTGGATGATATTTCTGTCATATTTTCGATCATTGACGATGTTTCTGCTGTGGTGGAATCATTTGTGTTTGCCAGTATCATATCGGGCAATGCATCGATGAGCATGTCTTGGGTTGTGGATTCGCTTGAAGAATTGGAGAGGATGCTGGATGCTGACGACGGGGCATATTCTCCCGCATTCTCAGTAGTCACCGAATACCAAAACTTTCCCAGAAATCCCCTAATATCAGAATAATATTCCTTGGGCCGGTCGGCATGTTCCAGTGGATACACTGGAACCGCCGCACCATACAGAACATGAAACTCGGACTCGTTCGATGAAATCTGAATCAATTCTTGTTCCTGCCTTGGGAAATTTTGCACCAACAAACTATTTTCCTTCAACGTTACCCAAAATGCCTGTCGTGATCCACCCGCCACATCGACGTTACGAAAGTCTCCGAGGGGAATGGTGGATAACTCGGACGTGCCCGCTCCATTGATGGTTCCCGCGGATACTTGGCTGAATCCCGAGGGATAATCTGGATTGGCCCCGCCCACGACATCTTGCCATGATCCCAGCTTGGTCCATACCTCGTATTCGACACCAGTGTTATTTGCCTCGATGAGTAGGTCCATGCCAACGATTGTCAGAGAAGAAATGTGGGAAGTTACTTGGATATCGAATAGAAGGCCGTGTGATCTGGAACTTCCTGCTTTGAGAACGTCTTCGGTGACTGTGGACATGTATTGGGTGTTTTCTCTTGATTGGACAACAGCAGGAGGGTTATACTGAGACGAAAACAGAGAAGACACGGAGGATGAGCAGGTGATGGTATTTCATTGATTAGTTCCATTTCGAGGCAGTCATGAAAAGAAAGGGATGCGCCACAGAGTTGAGCCAAAACACATGTACTTACCACTGGTTTCTCAGATGGAGCCATCGACGGAAAACTCGACTCTTCCGCTTCTTTCATGGGGCTCATACTCGGCGGCTCCACAACCGTCTGATTCCCAATATCATCCTCCCCAACCTCAAAACTCGTAACTTCCTCCGCAGCAAACATGCCATTACTCTTGTACACTTCACGACCCCCCTCCCCCGTAAAGTACAATTTGTACTGACCCAATCCATACTTGCAACAAACTCCATCTCCGTTCTTATCCTTTATAACAAACTTGTAAAATCCTAGTGGTATACATATGCTGGAGGTGTATTGATTGGAGATATCGAAAATGTAGGTTGGATCGGATTGGTCTAGGTAGGGATACGGGCCACTTCGTAGGACTACTGATCCTTCCATGAGATGCCTCATTCTTCGACTGTTCCTGGTACCGCCGGTGGCGGTGATGGTATGTTGCCGTAACCATCCCATGAGCTTTCTAGCATTGGTGCTCGCGTCGACTACGGCATGATTATTGTGATGTTGCCGTAACCTCTTTCGTTCACGTTCAGTCACGAGCACATCATTCCCTACCAAGCCACCCGCTCCTAGACCACCCTCTTCTTCAGAGTAGAATAACTCCCAAGAGGTTTCATTGCCATACTTGTCTTGTTTTTCGATTGATACGAGATTGAAGAATGCAAGGAGAGAATAGAGTGTGAAAGTTTTGTTAGAGACGGGATTGAGCCTTGATTTATTGACCGTCGCACAAAAAAAATCAGAGCGAGCATTCGTCGCTGCTTTGTTGGCTTGGAGATCCCACCTGCCGTATAAAAGAGAGCTGGAATCCATCACCATCCACAGTAGTGGCCTCGCCAGGGATCCATAATTGAGAGGGGTATGTATGAAGCCTCGACTAATCCCTATCGAAGTCTCACATCAGATTCCTTAGGAATTAGGAAACCCCCGGCTTCCGCGAGAGAGAGAGAGCTTCAACCCCCCTCGAATTATTAGTCACCGAGCCTCTCGCCCGTCATTGGGTTTCGTCCGTCGGCTCGCCCAGCCGCTCGCCTCGCTCCGGTTGCTCACTCCAGTCTCTCTGAACTCGCCGCCGCCACAGGCGCCTCGCTATCATCTCGTCTCATCTCTACCTCGTTTCGCCCATGACCGGACCATCGCTTTCGTGGACCGTACCAACCACCGCAGTTGCAAATTCGGCAACACTCCCAACCAACCTCTCGTTCCGCACCCCTCGCACATACAATCAAAACTAACAACGGCAACCGTGACAAACTATCATCCATATATAAGTAACAAACAACAACGTACCGGTAACAACCTGAATTCGAAATTCTGCGCATGGTGCATCCTCCTCCCACGGCTTGGCATTCGGATCCACGACGGTTGGTAGTGGCGGATCATCCAACGACGTGGATTGTTCCGATTCAATCGTGGGTCGTCCCCCTTGCGGTTCATTGCCCTCGAGGTACACGAATACGTACCAGCAGCATGCCCCCACGGCCCCTAGACAGAGCAGGAATATGACGAGGAAACAACACCTTTTTTTACGACGTGTCTTTTTCTTTTGACGTCCCGACACTCCGCCGCTCGAGGTTAGCTTCTTGGTCTTGTTCAATAATGGAGGAGGTGTGTGTTGTTTCTCCTCGTCTTCTTCTTTTAGAATGTAGGCACTGCTCCCCTCCCCGCCAAACCCTCCCGGTTGGTGTGGTCGGTGCTGTTTTAGTCGTACGTCATCTTCGTTATCATCGTGGGCGTCATCTTCAAATCTTGCGTCCGAGGTTGGCAAACCCAAGGCGGAATTTTTACGAAAGCTTTGCTGTTCTTCGACCGCTTCGACCGCTTGGATGAATTCGGCATCTATTCCCTCCATGCTGTTCCTTGAGCTTGACGTTCTCGATTGAGTGGAAGGTGGGGGGACGTAGGCAATGTCCTCGAAGGATACTTCCTTCGATAACACTTCCTTGGTGGTCATAGTAGTAGTAGTGCTCCTTAGTACGACAATCCTCCGTTCCTCCTGCCCACTCCGCCTCGCTAGCAATTTGGCAATATCGATAGCATTCATGTTACTACTTCCCCTGGTAACATCCACTTCGTCCACTGATATAATAACATCTTGCAATTGTATTTCGGAATGGATTGGACACCATGTTTGGATGGAGGAAACGATACCACCGCCGCCACCATCTTTTCCGGGTGGGGGATCATCGAGGGTTATGCCCAGCTTGCCGGGTGGCACGATTAGGATGATTCTTTGTGCATCACGCATCATCGTGGGTTGGTTCCGTGATGCCATGGTATGCGCATCCCGATCCTCTTCCTCCTCGTAATAACTATGAATGGATCCCGTATGCTCGCTATGCTGCTTCTCCCCGTCAGCAGCAGGATCAAGGTGAAATTTATCACGACCGTAGGAAGTTATCCCCTCCCACGAATGATGCAACTCTGTTTGTTGCGACTGACACGGCTTGTTGTTGGTACTCTTGGTAGTAGCGGTCATCAATAGCGCGCCTTCCGATTTGACGAACGATTTCGTTGGGTCGGAGGACTGATGTTGTTCGACTATGGTGCTTAATGTATGTGGTTCCAAACGTCGTTTGCGCTGCTGTGCAATTATCATATCTCCCCCCTCTTCTTCGCCCTCCTCCGTCTCGTCGTCATCGTCATCATCGTCGGTACAATCAATATCGCACTCCCCCTCGTTCCAAGTTCCCTTCACGGTTGGTCCATTATCGTATGCCATGCTGCCGAATCCATCGGGTATGGAGGAACTGTTGACTTCGCCCGTGTAATATCCAGAGTCGCTTTCTCTGTCTGTCCATGGCATGGCATTTACCATGAATCGATTACTAGCATTAGCATTAGCAGTGGCACCACCTCCTCCTCCTCCTCCATCTTCCTCGTTGTGACGAGTGGACAAGATTGCAGTGCCGTCTTCGCCCGTAGCCTCCTCGTCGTTGGTGGATTCACTGCCCCAATTCCCACCACCCCCCCGTTGTTGTTGCTGTACCCCCTCACTCCTCTCACCAACACTACTCCTTAACACGACAATCCTCCGCTCCTCCTGCCCACTCCGCCTCGCTAGCAATTTGGCAATGTCGATAGCATTCATGTTACTACTACCCCTGGTAACATCCACTTCATCCACTGATATAATTAAATCTTGCAATTGGATTTGGGAGGAGATGGGACACCATGTTTGGATGGAGGAGACGATGCCGCCGCCGCCGTGATTTGTAGCTGGTGGAGGTTCATCGATGGTGATGCCCAGCTTGCCGGGTGGCACGATTAGGATGATTCTTTGTGTCATTATGATTGTTACTACTTTGTATTATTACTTGTTATTTCTCAATCGTTTCGCTGCGCCTCAATTGCCGCCGACGGATGCCTGTTGCTGAGACTTGCATGGATGGTGTTATGTTGTTGTTACGATACGTATCGATGCCGCGCGCTAATAGAATGCCTCAACCAGGTTTGCCTTCATCGATTCAAATGAACTTTTGTAAAAGAATCACCTCGTTCTTTTTTTCTTGATGCATGCAGAATTGAAATTAGAAGGGGCACGAACAAGAAAGACGGGGCTGGCGACTGGTGGCAAAATCCCTACGACGTACGCTATTGATAGGGGGGTTTGCATTGGGGTACGTAGGAAAACCGTTCGGCGGAGTAGGCTCACGCCACTTTGGTGTAAGGGATGTACGACTTACGAGAGTATGTTACTTATCGTGCCGCAAAGAACACACGTCCATGCAAAAGACCCACGACGAACGACTATTTACAGACGCAAAGAATCATCTTTTCTTGATGTGTGCAGAATTGAAATTAGAAGGGGCACGAACAAGAAACGGGGCTGGCGACTGGTGGCAAAATCCCTGCGACTCTCGCGTCTTAGTATGGGTTACGTAGGAATAGGTAGAAATCCGTTCGGCGGAGTAGAGCTCACCACTTTGGTGTAAGGTATGTACGGCTTACGGGAGTAATGTTATCGTACCACATGCGCAACACTAAGAACAGACGTACCTGCAAAAGACCCACGACGAACGACTATTTACAGACGCAGAGATTTTGTCGTCAGCGCTGCTTGATTTCAATTTTCGGCGGAGTTGTTTCGTCTTTGACACGAGCGAATGACCCCAGTAGATAATGTCCATGTTTAATCAACTGCCCAAGAACCTACAAGAACCGTTTAGAATTGTAATAACTCCGGAATTGTCATTCGCCTAATTTACATTCCCGAATTAGATAGGCCTTCATTTTGTTCGAGGATGTGGTAGAGACAGTCACAATAAGGCAGGTAGGTACTGGAACTATTAGATTATCCAATATAATCGCTAGTTTCCCGCTCAAATCGAAATAGGAAATGGCGGGAAGTGATTGCGTGCGTGGCAAATCCAAATCCAAAGCTGACACCAAAATCGGGCTCAAAACAACTATTGTACAACAACCAACAACAACAACACACAACTCAAGCCAACAATCATGATGAAATCCTTCCTCCTAGTCCTCCTAACCGCGGCCCCGGCGGTAGCCTTCGCCCCATCGGCTGCTGGCACCCAATCTTCATCAACAACGGCCCTATCCGCCACATCAAATCGTCGTGCCATGCTAGCCACCTCCCTCTCCACCCTCGCCACCTTCGCCGCCGCAACCCTTCCCGCATCCGCCGCCATCGAAACCTACCTGACCGAACCAACCGAAGAATTCAAAGAGAGCGAACGCCAACGTATGGAATTCCGTAAGGGGCAGCTAGCCCTCAAGGGAGAGTTTGTAAAGGTGTTGGCACGTTTGACGGGAGAATCCACTACGGAAGAGCAGCTCGTTACGGATTTGAAGGAATTGAGGGAGTTGGTGATTAAGACGGGGGGGTTGCCGATTGGGATTAAGAAGGAGGATATGTATAAGGTTATTAGGAGTAAGAAGGCCAAGGGATTTTGGCCTACCAATGTTGAGATTGCGTAAGTTGTTGTTTTGTATTATTTGATTTTTTTCTCATGTTTGCTAGGAGTGTTGGTATTGTTTCGTGTGCATCCTCTTACATGAATTTGTATCTTTCTTTTTATCATCATTATTAGCTACCAAAGCATGAAGGAGGAGGTTAGATATCAGCAGAGTCCTAACACCGAGAAGGACGTGGAGAATCCTCTCTAATCGTATCAGTGATTCTCATGCCAGAATACAAAAGTGGGGGACCCCATTTGGGGCGGGTGGAGTATTTTGGTTACTGGGGGAAGGGGAATATGCATGCCAATAATATGTATTGGCAACAGAGCATGAAGTGATGAGATATTTGGGTTGCTGTGTGAAGAGAACTCAAAAGACCACCGATGAGATTGTGGGACTGTGATTGGCAAACTGTGATGACCGTGATTTATTAGCAGTGTTGTTAAGCCCCTGCATCTATCTGGTTGTATTGGTTTCAGGGATCCTCAGGATCAAAACCGCCATACTAAAAAAAGACTATTGCTATGGATGTACCGACGTATGTTTTCAACTGTTATATTGCAAACAACTGGATTACCTCTAAGTCAAAAACTAGCATCAATGAAGCTCATATATCCCATCGTATAACTAACTATTACCCATCGAATTGATGGACAGAGAAGATATCTTATCCAACGACTTTTCGATAACACGAATCTCGGAGAGGATCAATTCCTTGTGCACGGAAGACGTCGTGTTGGCATGTTCCATTATGGCGTTTAGATCGGCTCGCAGACTTTCCACAGACTCCTGCAGCATACCACTGTTGTTGTTGTTGTTGTTTTCGATAATATGATTCATAATGTCATGCTTTGGTTGTGGGAGGGGATTGATGACAGCCAACGAGGATGATCGATTGTTCTTGTTTGCTCCTCCTCGGAGAAGTGCCAGGATGGGTTCTGGACACCAACAGTGACAATCATCGTTTTTACTGGATTCAGATTGTCCATCTTCTTCTTCTTCCGTCACTTCCACTTCTGGTGTTTCTTCTGTAACCTTCTCGTGGCTAGTAAAGGCTTCTGCTTCGTCAAAACTTTCATCGGGCATCGATTGCTTCTTCCCCGTCAGTGGCTTGCAGCTAGATTTCTTGTCTTCTCCATAATATACAGCAGTTGTATTTTCCAGCTTCTCGTCCGCTGACTTTGCTAGATCATCAGTGGCTATAATATCATTGTCATCCGAATGGATAATGTTCAGAAATTCATCATATTCGTCATCATTATTGGAGGCAACAACACCAGAAGAGGAGTCGAGATATTTCAGCTCCTTCAGATTACGTTCGAGAGAATCCAATGCAGATTGCAATTCAGCATCATTGTTGGATTTTGTTTCTTGGATAGATGATTGGGTTGTGGCAGCAGCAGTGAGTTCGTTTGCAGTTGTTTCAATCACTACATCGTCTTCGTTCTTCGATATCTTGTCAACAGCAGTTTGATTTATATGATGATCAACTGATTCTAGTATCCCGTCTTCCTTTGAGATTGCTTCTGCTGTAACATTATTTGCAGGTGGAGTGGATTTGTTGCTAGCCGTTTCTTCTTGTTGAGCATTGGCATCATTATCATTTCTCGCAGTGGTAAAGGGTGTCAGTGGTGACAATAGTTGGCTTTGTTGCTGTGAGATGGTTGAAACTGGCAGTGGTGTTGATGGGACCACCATTGGGTCTTCACCAGTTTTCTCTTCACCTTCGGAAGGTATATCTGCAGACAAAGGTGTTGTTGGAGCCGCTGAATTACTTTTGAACAGATTTTTTGCAGAAGAGGAGATGCGAAATGATTTGCTTCTTCCTGCGGCTCCTATATCATCATCATCATGGCCATTATTTTTTATACCATTGGTATCCGATGCAACCGATGTACTGCTACCAACAGAAGCTACCGCGGAGTTGTTGCTGCTGGATCTGTTGGCAGATGATTTTCTCCACGATCGCCGTGAGGATTTGAAAGGAGTTGGCGTGAGCGGCGAGAATGGAGGGAGGGTGTCCAGCGATTCCATGGATTTGAGAGAATACAGCGAGTCGAGCGATTCCAGTGAATCTTCGTCTTGATCGTCCCCCCTGTCGTTGTCATCATTATTGTCATTTCCGACGACTTCTGGAGCTATTGGCATCGCGGGCCGCTTAAACATTTTTTGCATTCCTGAAAAGTTGGATGAATGCAGTTGCGTCCTTGGTCAAAGAGGGTGAGACGAGGTGGGCCATGGCCGGCATTGTCAGCGGCGGCGTCGTAGGGACCGATTTCCTAATTTGGTTTTTTTTTGGCTTTCGTGACAACGCGAGGTAACGCGTGATTGTATGTGATGACGCGTTATCACACGTGATCGTAGATATTATGATAACGCGTGAATCCGTGTTATCACGGATACGATCACGTGTGATCAAAAATTCCTAATCCATGTGTCTTTTAGGGGGGGTGAGGTGAGCATGTCCAAAGCTTGCACACTGAGGTTCACTTTTGGTT
>JALLAU010001033.1:0-11400 GCA_036939495.1 Thalassiosira hispida
CCAAATCTGTGTAGTGCTGCCTAGAGCAGAAATGTTGTAAATGATATCACTTGCGCAATATTGAATAATCAACTCTTGGCTTGACATGAATGACATCAAGCTTGGGAGCACTTCATCGCTAATCAGGGCTTGAATAAGTGACTTGTCTCTCGAAACCAGATATTTGATGCACCCTAGAGCTTTCTCTCTCACTTTTTGCGAAGAGTGACCAAGTAATTCTACCAAGCGCGGGAATACTCCAACATCAATCACCGCCTGGGCTCCTTCGTCGAAGTCGCAGAGGTCAGTCAACGCTTCACAAGAATACTCCAACACTGATTCATCATCATTCAAAAGGAAGCGAGAAAGCGGCTCCAAAAAAGACTTAACCAAGTCAAAGTCTGGCTTTGGATCGCCACCGCAAAGAGCCACCATCACCCATGAAGCTTGCATCGCTGTGCCCTCACTCGATTCCTTCAACATCTTTAACAGAGTCGCTACGATGTTTGAGCCCAACACAACATCTCGGCAGGTTGTGGACTTCAGAGCAACTCTTCCTAAGGCAAGCAAGGCGTTCTGTGCGGTGGTTTGGGTTTCGTTCCCCATACCTAAGAGGAACACAAGCTTTGGAATGACGCATGTGTTGATTAAAGATTCTGCGTGAGCAACGGTCCCATTCCGAGCAATGATGCCAATTGCACGCACTGTCACCGAAATCAACACTGGATTTGTGTTGGGGCTCAAATACTCAACTAACGGAAGCAGCACTCCCAGATCAAATGCTTGTTGAATTACTGGAGCTTTTCCATCTTCAAGTAATCGAATCAACAAATACAAAAAATCCTTCTGGATCGTGGGATAATCACTCCCGTTCCTTAGACCTTTGACAATCTGTGGTAAATTCTGTTTGTTCGCGACCAAGTGATCAAGCCAGTCCTCTTCGTATATTGGGAGACCTAGATCCTTCAATATATTGAATGTGACTTTTCCAAGGTAGCACCGACCTTTGGGCGGTATCCATCCTGTATCATCTTTAGCAAAAGATCTCATCAACTCCTTGGCAACATCTTCTCGTGCCAGGTTTTTTACATCCAATTCGGCAATTTCAATGGCTCTCTTGATATCATACATTTGTTCATTGAAGAATCGAACATAGCAAAATGGAGTCCCATCGTCAGAATGGATCTCATAGCAGACTCCTTGGCCCAACAGGTACAACAGTCGTGATTCTGAATGTAGCAAGCCATGTCCCCCGGGCCGAGTTTCGATAATACTCTCAATTTGATCCCTGGTGAGGCACACATCCAGACAGTTGGGTCTTGATCTGTGTTTCGCTCGAGACGATCCATTGTTGTGGAAGTTGATGGCATGAACAAGAGGCCAGTGCTTACATGCCAACTGGCAACTGGGACAACTTGAACTACGTTGAGAGACATGACTGGGTGATGGGCACCGCAATCCAAGCACGAGGAGATTTCTAGGGAGAAAGTTGCATTGAAATGCATGGGATAGCTGTTCTATCAAATTCCTCACTAACTTTCTGTCCTTCTCTTCATAATTTCTGTGATTGTACTCACGAAATCCCATCATCTCTCCACTGGAATCTCTCCCACCCAAGAACACCCTCTCCAACTTATTGAATCGTGATAGAAAAAGTACGACCCTCATAACTGTATCACTGTCAACGACAACATTAATTTTCATACTGTCCTCTTCAGCATCCCCTTGGTTTACACGTAGTAATGAGAAAATATTGATCTCACGAACATCACGAAAACGCGAGGCCAATAACCCATTCAATTGAGATGCCTTGTCAATATGCAGCATTTTCACCAGCGGCAGAGAATCGCGCAGAATCATTTTGGATGTGGCTGCACATGAAAGAACGGACTGGTAATCTAGAAAACCCATCACCGTCGCCCAGACCTCAGGCGGGAGTAGCGTGGATGATGATGCATCATTGTCATTGCTTGTTGCGGCTGATGTGACATCGTCGCAGGTGGATGTACGATTGCGCTTCGACGGACGACCAAGCTCGTAATTTTCCCGAAGGTCCATCCCTCCAGAAGTTGATGGTTCCGTTTCCCCTTTTCTTTGTCAGCTGGTCAGCTCCAATACGATAGCAACGGCAACGGCTTGTACTTGTACTTGTACTTCGATTTCGGTTTCGGATTTTGGGTGGCTTTTCTTTTGCTTTTGGGCGCCGCGCTTGACTCCCGCCAAAAAATAGCCCCCCAATATAATAGGTCCCTGCTCCCTGCCCAATTCTCAGCTCTACGATAGCGATAGAGGCTCTAGCGGAACCTCATGTCAATGCACTCAAACTCAAGAAGGTCGCTCCTCGCAGCCCTATGGTCCATCGTCGGGGTCCTAACCCTTACATCTTTCGTTATAGCAATAGTCTTCGCCTATGCATCCAAAAATTACGAGGCCGAGGGTGGCAATAGCAATAACAATAACGATGATTGGGAACGGCAGCAACAGCAAGGGAGTGCCATATCGGTAACCTCCCGAGCCATGGTATTCGCTGCCATATGGACGGCTGTATTGTCGGGCATACTCGTCATTTATGGAACGGTCATATTAGGAATAAGGATGCCTACTGGTAAATATTATTCTTGTTGTGCGGGGAACGTCCATCGTATGACACCGCTGTCATTGGGGGCGTTCGGTGGGAGTCTGTTGATGTTTGCCAATTTGACGTTGGTTTGTGCCATATTATTTGGAGAGTTTGAGGTGAGGTCATTATTGCTTTGCATTGTTGTTTGTCATTGTTGTGTTTTTGTTTCTAATTCCCAACTGCAAGTGACTAATTTCATTTTCATTGTGGCATTCATGCAAAATACCACCATAGATTCGTGACTTCAATTTTGGATATGGGACAGGAAATGAAGAAGAAAATAATGATGATTATGACAACGCCGAAAACGTCGTTGACCAATCATCATTCGCCTTCTCGATAATGTGCATATTCTTCACAGTAATGTACGCAGCATTTGCGGCATTGATATTCTACAACTCAAATTTATTATTGGAAGAGAGTGTGGCCGATGCTAGAGACGAGTCATCGTCTCCCGGTAGAAATGACGAGATGAACAATGCACCGGGGTACTTTGGCGGGGATAGGTTTGGCGTTAGTCGATCGTATGGGAAGGGAACGAAACCTATTGAGGTCTTATGATGAAATTGAGCACGTCACATACTATGATCTGGGGTGTAGAATATCACTAATCAGAAGTGATGCTGTGATTGAAGAAGCATCTGGCAAACCACTGGAGTAAGGGGGCGATGGTGTCTGGAAACATCAATACTCTATTGGCATATTTGGGGTTAGTCGATCGTATGGGAAGAGGACGAAACCTATTGAGGTGTTACGAGAAAACCTGATCATGTTTCATTATGATCTTGGGTATTTATAATATCATCCGACTGGGAATAATCATGCTGTGGCAACATAAAGGAAAAGAAGTGTGTGCCGAAATTAGGGGAGGGGGGAGCGTCATCCCTCCAACAGAAGTTGATTGTTCCATTCAGTTGTCTTTCTCAGCTCAGCTTGCTGAATTATGTGACGACGGACCCCCTTTCATTTTGGCTGCAGCACCTTCAATAGCTCACCACGTGCGCTTTGTGGACTTGGTAGCATTTGGAGGCTTTTGGGCCTTGGCGCGGAGTGTTGACTCCCGCCAAAAATAGAACAACTTCAGGAAGGAGGATGAGTAAGCAAGCCAAGGTTGCTCCTTCCAATTCAAGTGCTGAGCGGTGATAGCAAAACAGGCAAGGATCGAAATTTTCAATTGTTTCGTTCGAGGGGGTCAATCTGAGCCAAAGCTGTTCAGAGTAGGAAGAGAATAAGTATGATGGTGAGTTTGGGGCAGATCACGATTGTAGATAGCAGAAGCTCTCTAGAATCCTGTACAACATGACAAGTGCGGGGATACAAGAGAGGCCACGTCTATGAAACAAAAAGAATACAACAGTAAAATCCAAGTACAAAAGTTACAACAATGTATTATATATATTTGTATTCAATTTTTCGTAACTGTACTGATCATACATCCTGAGATTATGTTTTGAACTCCAAACGGCATTTTGTTTAATCATCCCATTCATTAAATGCACGAAGAGATTCTGCAGCGTTCGTAAGACGTTGTATCAGCTCTGACATTTCACTTTGCGAATCACCGCCATCTGCGTCAGATCCATCACCCTCATCTACAGAATCAACTTGCTCGATGTAGTCTCTGATACGGCGCATCCGTTGCACTACATCGGCCATCACACTATCTTCTGATGCATTGCTCTCGAAGCTGCCAGCATTATTGAGAGTTATCTCAACCAAAGAGTGCTTCTCGTTGGTGCTTTTCAAGGACTCAGTTTCACCCTCTGAGCTCTTCAAACTTATTGTTGTTTGACCTTCAGAACTTGGCATCGAAGCAACAATGGTGTTGAAATCATCTTCTATTTCGTCAATCTGTTGGAAAAGCTTATCCAGTGAGGAATCTCCCCAAGAGCTTGCCGTTTGAAGCGGCGCAGCAACCTCATCAGCTTCACAATAAGTAACATTTATTTGAGTACCTTCTTTTTGTAACGGCGTTGAAGATGATACATCTTTGAAATTGTTTTCTTCTTTATCAATACAATGTCGGTCATTGGAGAATGCGGCAGCTGCGAAGGCCACTTTACTCTCCGCGAGAGAAACGTCGTTAAACTTATCTACTCCAGCAGACGACGTCCCTTCCTTTTTGTCGCAAGGCCGTCGCCAAGCTTTTGACTTTGGTGTAATGCTATTATGAACCGAACGGATTGGGTGCATGGCGTCTACCGAGATTTCTGAAGGAGGATCCCTTCTATAGTTGTTGGTTTGATGTCTCTGGTCATTTGGACTGTGGTCGTGTAGCATTTTCATGTTCCTAGGCAATTTTGACCTCGATTTTGGTGTGACATTGATCAGTGGATAGTCTTGTGAATCATCATCTGGTGGATCTCTTGTCTCACTGTGATAGGATTGCATTCTGTGTCCTGGAGGGTCAGCACGCTGTTCGCGGGGACTTGATTGATCACATGGTTGTGGAGTAAACTTATGCATCTGTCTCTCATTCGGTGAAGGCATTTTGTTTCGGTCGTGGTCATGGTCATGGAAAATGTGCAATTGGTTCTCCTCTTTGCCAACAGTAATTGGGGATATCGGAATTCCAATACGGTTGCTACCGCGTAGAGCAGGCATTGATTCTGGCTTGTAGCTTTCGTGCTGCAAGAAGCTAATGTGAGGTTGAACGCCACTGGTTAGAGCTACAGAAGGCAAACTTCCTGTGCGCTTAAACCCTCGGAGAGGCGGATGAATGCCTTCGTATCGATAACTATGATCTCTCACAATAAATGGAAAAGGATGAGTATTTTCTCTCTCGGTTAAGGTGTTGTTCTGGTGCAATGGATATGAATTATTGGTTGCGTCGAACTCGTTTCCAAAGACATTGGCTGGTACGGCATTCTCCTTCGCTTGGTCTTCGTCTTTAGCCGATAGGCTGCTGGTGGGGTGCAATGGATAATTCGTCTCTAGGACTTTTTTGTTGTTCTCCTTCGGGCATAAATCAAGACCTGTGACACTCGAATACGTTTTATGACATTGCTCTATTCCTTCAGCCGAGTCATCTCTTTTGCATATTGAAAATATTTGATCACGATTCCTAACTTTCTCGGGCTCCACGAGGTGGTCTTTCTCGTTCTGACTATTTGACTGCGGATATGAATGCGTAGGGATCATAAGACTGCCATCATTTTCGTCGGCGTCACTTGATTCGGTATTCTCTTTGGAGGCTACTGTGGACAGCAGATAATCATCTTTGAGCGGTAGCTGATCCGCGACTTCTCTAAGCGAATCAGCTAATCGAGAAATTCTATCACTGAGACTTTCTTCCACTCTGCCATGAGGAGGATCGGTCCTCGAGTGCCCGTCTGTGGTATTCGCGTTTGACGACGAGGTTGAATGATTGTAACAACAATCTTTGAGAGGCTGATCTGTCTGCGTCTCTGTGCCATTTGTATATGTTGATGGGTCATGCACCTGGCTCAATTCAGAAGGTTCTTCACCATTGTACCAATCATCTTTGGGTTGCTGGTCAGTCTGCGTCTCTTTACCATATGTAGCTTGGGAATGGACCTGGCTCAAGTCAGAACGTTCTTCACGGTGTTCATGCATCTGCAAACTGTCATAATTCTCCTCTATGCGGCAATCATCTGCATCTCGGCCAACTACCCCTGCACGTGTCAAGATCTGACTTCTTACATTGCTCTCTGAATGAACATTTGAAGGAATGACATCATCGTTTCTTCTCCGTTCTAGACACGCTAATTCATGCGGTGGGTGGCATTCCAGGACACACTCTGTTTCGCTGTCGTGTAAATATTTGTTGGTACAAACGCCGACATCTTCACATGCGTCTTTGTACAACTCTGAATCCGTGGCTTGAAGGTTTGCATTACCTTGATCTTCAAACTTGCCACCTGAATTTCCGCTCAATGATTTCTGCGGGTCGTGGCATCTTCTGTCTTTTGGATGGTCTCGCCAACTATCGACATCCACTATACCCCGAAGCGCCTGGCTGGGCAGTGCGTGTTGGCCTTTATCTACACTACTTTTGGAAACTTGATCAAGATCAGATGAGCTCCGTCTGGCAATACTTTCACTTGCAATACTTTGTACAGGGTAAACGTGAAATGGTTGGCTACCATCGCATGATTTATAATGCCAAATCTTCTGATTGGATGGCAAATCACGTGGACAGCGAGTAGATGATTCCTCCGAAGACATGTGAAGTTCTGACACTTCTGATGATGATCCTTGACATTGATGAGAGCGACTTTGGCAGAGCTGATCTTCTGCTGCAGTTGTTGCACTTTGCTGGTACTGCTCGTAAATCATCTCGCTGGATGAAGAGTTGCGACGGCACTGGCTTTCGGGTGCCACCGAGGATCCCTGACGCTCTGACGCTTCCGATATCGAACCTTGATGCTGGATGCTGCTGCTATGATAAAGATGATTTCCTGCTTCTGTTGCTGTGTGATGATTCTCTGCTCTCATTGAAGATTCTCGATGCCCTGAAGCCTTTGATAGTGATCCTTCATACGGATTACTGTGGCTGTGATAAAACTGTTTTGCTGCTTCAGCTGTGGCGTTTGGTGGGTACCGGCGGTGAAGCATCTCACTTGAAGGTAGGTTACGCGGGCACTGGGTTGACGAAATCTCCGAAAATCCTTGATTCGCTGTCACTTCCGATGATTCTTGATACTGATTGCTGTAGCTGTAGCTGTGGGAAAGCTGCGATCCTGATTCTACTGCCACGTGTCTCTGGTTCTTCTGAATCATCATCTCACTTGGAGGTAAATCCCTAGAAGGCGGAGTATTGGATACCATCGATGGTCCTTGATGATCAGAGACTTCTGATATTGATCCTTGCGGGTTGCTGTGGCTATGGTAAAGATGACCCCCTGCTTCTGTTGACGCGATTAGCTGGTGCTGGTGGTGGATCATTTCACTTGATGGTAAATTACGAGGGCAACGGGTTGATGAGACCTCTGAAGATACTTGACGCTCTGACACTTCCGATATTGATTCTTGGTACGGATTGCTGTGGCTGTGATATAGCTGATCCCCTACTGCTGTTATTACATGTTGCTGGTGCTGCTGAATCGAGCTCGATTGATAGGTTGACGCAATTGACTGGTGCTGGCTGTGAATCATTTCACTTGATGGCAAATTATGAGGACAACGAGTTGATGAGGCATCTGAAGATACTTGACGCTCGGACACTTCCGACATTGATTCTTGGTACGGATTGCTGTGGCTGTGATAGAGCTGATCCCCTACTGCTGTTATTACATGTTGCTGGTGCTGCTGCTGAATCGAGCTCGATTGATAAGAAGAAATGGAATGCTCGGCTGCAGAGCGCTGGCGTTTGATGTTTGGATGATATGAGTGAGATGAAGGAGCCGCACTGATCTGCGGACGCGCTGACACGCCCGATATTGATTCTTGATGCGGATTGCTGTGGCTATGATAGAGCTGATCCCCTACGGTTGTCATTACATGTTTCTGGTGTCGCTGAATCGATCTTGATTGATAGGAAGAAAGGGAGTGCTCGGCTGCCGAACGTTGGTGTTTGATGTTTGGATGATATGAGTGAGATGAAGGTGCCACACTATTATATGATGACGATATTGGTTCTTGACACGGATTGCTACTGTGGCTGTGATAGAGCTGGTCCCCTACGGTTGTCATTACATTCTGCTGGTTCTGCTGCTGAATCGAGCTCGATTGATAGGAAGAGAGGGAATGCTCAGCTGCAGAACCCTGGTGTTTGATGTTTGGACATTTTGAGTGAGATGCCGAGGGTGCCGCACTGATCTGCGCCGGCGCCGGTGTATTCAGACGTGATGACGAATGTCGAATCCAGTAATCACTTTGGTTGGAGGCGGTTACCGGAAGAACCACTTTATTCGAGTTCAACCCAATGGACGAAGAAGAATATTGTCGATTCCAACTCGGTGCATTGGTAATGGGATGACCTCCGGCAGCATTATTTTCGCCGTACGAGCCATAGTTGACCGGCTCGGAGCAATCACCAAGGAACTGAAATGGGCCACTAACACTATGACCGGAGGAATTGGTGCCCAAGAACCGCCCTTCTTCCAGCGCATTTAGATTCCTAGTCTCCTCCAGAATGGCCAAGGATTCGGTGTCTTTACTCAATTTGTATTCAAAGACAGACGGGTCGCCTCCATCGATGTCATCTTTTTGCTCCGAGCGCCCTCCAAACAAGATATGATCTAATTCGACGAGCTCCTCGGTATTACACGAATGCGAATTTCCATCTTTTTGATCCGTGGCAATACCAAGAATAAAATCGAGCTCTTCAATAACACCTGCACTTTCCTTAGTAGCAGCCATCACATCATCCTTATTCTCGCCATTAACATCCGTTAACAACACAAATTTACACTCCTCGGATTTCGAGGACTCGATAATCTTCTTCCTCTTGTGCTTGGCTATCCTTTTTGCCTTTCGTTGAATAGCCGGGCAGGCCACGCAGGATTCTATCGTGTCGCCATCCTTCTTCATCATTGGCATCTTACACACATCACATTCGGATGTGGTCAATTCGTGTCCTCTGATTAGATCTTTGGCGATTTGCTTTGTGGCCACCTCTTTCCTGGGATTTTGTCATGATTTATTAATTGAAAACAAGTGTAATGGTGTTTGTTAGCGCGGCGTGCAATATTTCTCAAGCGAGACTGCGGGACGAATACACACTACTTACTTCATTGAATACCGTTCCAATATCTTGCGTTCTTCCGACTCCGTATGAATCAACTTGATACTTCCCGAAGATTTATTTGCCAAAACTTGTTGTGCATGTGATGGTAACGAGGTAGTAGAGGGGCATTCCTCAACAATACCTTCTTTCACCTGTAGCTCATCTCTTTGCTGGTCCGCATCTTCCTGATTGCCACTGCAGTCACCATCACTTTCGGCATCATCATCCTGCAGGGCTGAGAAGGGGTCATCATCCGAAGAGTAATATTCGGTAGCGTTTTCAAACGGGCTGGTAACGTTTGAATCATTTGCCGGTGAGTGACTCGATGGCACTTGAGTGTGGCTAGATTCATTAATCTCATCCTCTCGTCGATTGTCATTTGATACCTCGCCCTTCTTTTGCTGCTCTTGCTCATCGCCACCGATAACTTTGATGTGCTCATAACAAACATCACCCTTCCTTCGATAATACCGCCTATTAATTCCATCCGATAAGGATGATATACCTGAAAATATAGGATTCTCGCCAAGATCATCTCCACGCATCATCATCTCATCAATAGACGTTTCGTCGAATCGAAATCGAGATGATGGCCTCTCCACGCTGCGTGAGCTATTGCGAAGACGGGGAGTTGGTTCTTCAAACGATGATAATGCAGTGGCAAGAGGAACATTCCTATTTTGTGCATCATCATCCTCTCTCGCATTATCAACTGCAGAGCTCTCCACTGTTGGAGTTGAATTGACAACTATAATCTTGGCAAACTTTGGATCATTGAAATTGTATCCTACTTCCCCATCAAAGCCACCACTACTTTCCAACCATTTCTCAAAATTTTCCATCATTATAAATCGACATGGGGCATGTTCGAATAATAAATGCGTGCGACAGTGTATGCAAAGTGGTGGTAATAAATTTTGATATTTTTCCTTCATGGTGGTAGAGACGTCGTTTTCGTTGTTGTCATTTTCGTTGCCCTTGTTGTGGAGTTCACGCACAGTAATAGTATTAGTATTGGTAGTAGTGTGATGGTTGTTTTTTGGTGATGATACAGATGATATGTGAATGTAGAGATAGGTGAGCGCCCCAGAACAATTTGGGCACGATGGATGAGGAGTCCTCCGATGTTTCCCGTGAATTTTTCGGAGTATCTTCTGCCGTTGCGCATTTTGTTGACCATGGCTTTTATTGATATGAATGTGTTTTTCTTGTTGTTGGGTGGTATGATTATGTTTGGAGGATGATAAGGAGGAAGAGGCGGAGTGTAGTATGCTGCCAATTTTATCCAGGCCACGCTTTCGGATGCTGGATTTTGTGGACTCGGATAGGCGGCGTTCGCTGTTGTTGCCATAAATGAGTGTTTGAAGATGTGCTAATCGCTCCTCGTCTTCTTCGCCATCTGCGACACTTATTGTTTGGTCTTCTCCTCGTGGCGTATTATTGTTGCGGCCACGTCTCGCCGTCGGCGTGTGACTATATCGACGATCTCTGCATTCAAGGACCGCGAGCGGATATTCCCGTACCAAAAATTCGCTCCCCACAAGTGAGAGCGGATCATGATTATATCCGGTGGCGATGGATTTGAAAGCACGTTTGCTGCGTGGCTTTCTCGATCGTTTATTTAGATTGGAGGTGGAGCCTTGGCGGGTTCCCCCGTCTGGGGTCGGTATGGCGGCTCGGGACAGTTTGATGTCCTCGTTCACCTGTTTCAAGGACCCGCAGCGAGGCACCATGCTTTTCAGTTCATATGATGTGGCACCCTCGCGATCTTAAGGGTATTTACAACTGGTGATATTCATCTTCTCTTCATTCTCTTGCCTGCGGGGTTCATAAGTGCCAAGGGCTCGCTCACGGCCATCGTCTAGATGGCACGTCTAATCGATTTTCGGCATCAATTCTGATTTGCATCATCGCCATTTTTCCAATTTACGAGAAAGGATACCTTTTTGGTTTTTGCTATCGCACACTTGGGAGTCCACTAGATATGGAGGAATGATATTATGTACCCCGGGTAGTAAGTGGGGGTATTAAAACTAGGTACCTGAACTTGAAGTTGAAGAGCTACGATATCAGTAGATTCAAGTCTTCGACTGGACCTCGGCTTGTACTT